>MLQL01000146.1:0-10076 GCA_002072365.1 Penicillium flavigenum | reverse complement strand
AAGCTGGATGAAAACTGGTCGATATGGCTGGATCTGGCAACGCAATATCCGAGTTTCGGCGATCCGTATAATTTCTGCACTCGCATCTCTGAGTCCAGGCTGGAATCCTTTACTGTGACACTTAAAGATCCCGAATTTTTTACCCGCTTTATCAACTTGACCCATGACAGACCTGGCTTAGGGACGTTCGTGTCTCTGAAAGACAGCAATTGGATGATCAGCATTTGTATCCCTCGCCAACCGTTTTTCTCTTCTCAACCCGAAAACATAAACGTCTTCTGGGGCTATGGTCTTCGTCCAGACCGCGAAGGTAACTTTGTGAGGAAACCGATGCTTTTTTGCTCTGGAGAGGAAATAATGACCGAGTTGCTATCGCTACTCGGCTTTCCTTCGGCCTCAATTCGCAGAAACTCTATCACGATTCCGTGCGTGATGCCACGCAGGACTGCGTCGATGTTGCCTCGGACTTGTCAAAATCGTCCAAATGTGATACCGGATGGAACGGCCAACCTTGCTGTGATTGGCCAATTTGTCAATATACCAGATGAGACGACCGTGAGTCTAGATTATAGCGTGCGAGGAGCCCAGTTGGCAGTGAGTCAACTGATGGGAATTAGTAAGGAGCCGGTAAGCACAAATATTCTCCCTAGCTCCTTCTCTAGGTTCTGGAAATTGCTATTGGCTTAGCTGGTTTTGCAGTGAAATGTGTCTTAAAAAGTTTATACTTCAAATGCAATAGCGATTCTTTGTCCCTAATATGCTTAAGTGAAGCATTTTGGGGGACTTAGCAAGGAGAGGAAAGCCCAGGTCGTTGCCAATTTAGTCTTTAGGGTTGGGCCGATCAAAAGCTGTCCCAGCTCAGCCATTGATCCGAGCGCATGATCAAGAAGAACAACACCATCATGGGCAGTAAACGAGAGCTTTGACCGATCAGCAGCAGAAATACCACCAAACTTTTAAGGTCGCGAATTACATGGAGCAAAATAACATTAATCCACTATGAGCAGAATGAACCTGTCAAGAGGCTCTACAGAGCGATAAGTACGTTCGCTGGTCGGAGAGCCACCGCAATGATCTCCTATAGGTGACAGCTGATCCAAGCTGTGGAAAATCCGTACTCGCCAAATCGATTGTCAATGATCACTTACAAGCCACCGTAACGGATGTGACAATAGTTATGCTACTATGTATGTAAAGACAATGATAAACAGACCGACACCCGCCGCTCGTCGGCCGGGTATGTCGAGAATCACGCCTGGTCGCTACTAAAGCTGGCCACTACCGCGGTGAGAAAGCGCCTCCAGATATGGAATGGTATTCTGATATTAAGCATAAAAAATCATGGATCGACCTCTCCCGAGATTCAATCCACTTGATTGGACCCCTTGGTGCGAGCCTGAATTTTGGCACGAAGAAAGTGCTGTTCACCATCTCGCGTGGCATTCGGCTAAGGCTCAGGGGGCCACGTTTATGTTTGGTTATCTTAAGGATAAATGGGATGATGACATCGACATGGAAAACAGAGTTGGAGCTGCGCAGAAATTACAACATGGGACCATTGTGATGCGTGTGATCGTGGCGCATACCACGGTTCGAAATGCCTTTGGCGATGCACCTATTCAGCTTGTTGATATATCCGATGACCAAAGGCTAGATGCTTTCTTTGCCTTTGCAGAGGAATGCGAGTCTTATGCCCAGGGATTCCTCACGAAGGGGCAAAGGTTCTATAGGGAATCTTTAGAATCGATCAAGACTCGTGAGGGAAAGACTTACCGAAACATTTGGAGCCCAAGCTGCCCAGACTCTGCCTCCTATTCATCCCACCATCATGGTTAGGTTCTGCCCTTGTTGGTGCAATCATTCTCAAAAACTGTCAACAAACCGAGATATCCCCAAGATTGACGCTGACAGTTGGAGGAACCTGCCATCTAGTACTAGAGAAAATTGAAGAAATACTTAGAACTGACCCCACGTTGTAGGTGCAGAGTTCATGGAATAATCTGAGAATCGTGCAGATTTCTAGGAGGCTCAAGTTTTTTGACCCAATACGCTCCCTCAACTGCCAGATAAGATCAGGTTTATCAATTACAAGAGTCTGATGATCAGACAAATTAATTATCAAATTATAAGTATCGAAATCACAGCCGGTATGGAGTTTGAAAGAAGTAGTTAACAGGGTGGTATTTCCATATCTTGCCTCTGGTTACCACGAGCCGATCCTATTCACAGGTCTTTACCAGACGCTGGTAATAGCTCGCAAATTGCTGAAGAATTTTATAATGGTGTGAAGAGGTATCAGAGTAGGTCGAGTACCTGTTGACCATTTCCATCATCGCAAATTTGAACCCCTGGTCAATTCTGGATGTTCCTGGAGAGTCTCAACGATATCTATTACTTCAACAGGATAAGGATAGTCGCCGACTGATATTTTTGAATGCCTTTGCCTTCCTTCATTTATCATTATACACATACCCAGCCGGCTGCCTTCTTCTTAAGTTCGTTGTTCAAGTCTTTCTTCGTGTAAGAAAGCATGTCGCCCATGCGTGCAATTTGAGCAAATCTGAATGCAAGCACAAGTTTGTCGAAACTGAGGTTTCAGGAATTGGGACTGTCTTCATCCCGCCTAGCCGTTTGAGCAGACCTTAATCCATGTAGCGGACTCAAATAGCTTGTGCTGTTCTTCTTTTGTCTATTTTGAATCAAATCCGCGCTGGCACTTTCGACGGCTTGCAATAAGATATTGGTGGGGTCATCCACGAAAATTATTATTCCACGCCAAGAGATGGCATCGATGACATCATTTGGCGGTGGATGCAACTATCTGTAGCCGCGAGGGTATTGGTTGTTCGTCTAGAAATATGAGCGTGGATGTTGAAACAACTAAATGTGAACTCACACCCTTCAAGACATATTATTTTTACTCTGAGCAACTCAACCCACCGACATACAGCTCGGCTGATAGTCAAAGTCACATGCTGACCGACTCGATAATACTACTCTTTTCGAAAACGAGCGTTTCACTTTCAACCATACACACCGTCAAATATGGTTACTCCCTTCGATGATAATATATCTGCACAGGAGCTTGCTGATATGCTACCGACCGGGGTTGCAATTCTCAATCAAGATGACGAGTCAATCACGGTGAACCGGCGCGTCCGAGAGCTTATGACATGTTCTAGCGCTAGGTCAATCGATTGTTGATCACAATCAATCCATCTAGATGATTTGGCCGGATAGCCACTGCTTTCTGAGACCTCAGGCTCTAAGCATGCCCCTTCGCACCGAGTTCCGCACTCGCAGCCGAATCCCTTTGTGGCGTTTTCTGATGTTGTCTCCGTTAGATGACGGTGATATGTACCGGCTCAATCTAAGCAATGGCGGCTTTATATGCACTATAGCAGATATCACCCACGAGAAGACAGCCGAGCTACTGCAAGTGCAAATTGCACGAGAAGCACAAGAGAGCAAGCAGCTACAGGAACGTTTTATTGATATGATCAGTCATGAAGACCGAAATCCTCTTTCTACTATACTTCATCGCACAGTGGATATACTTGAAGCTGTACAGAACAAAGAAGTAGTGGAGTACCTGTGGCGGGCATTACAGAAGCAGCTGAAACAATGAGTTTCAGTATTGCATATCAAAAGAAGATTGTCGACGATGTTCTTACGTTTTCAACTAGACGCATCAATGTTGACTTTATCGCCGCGAAGAGATCAACCAAACAACACTTCGCACGAACATTGTCCATATTCCGGTCGGAGCTTCGGAAGCAAGAAATTCAATTTAAATACAACTTGACAATTCTTACTCAGAATGCGGAATTGGTTGGGTGCTAGCCGATTTCAGTCTAAGAAAGTCGACATCAGTCAGACAAATTTAAAGCTTTTCATGATAATCAGCAACAAATTTGTTGTGGCGTTTGACTTCCTCAGATTTGGATTTAGGATCCAATTCGCCACTTTCGGTATTAGGGCCTTCGCGGTAAATTTTGAGACTGTCATGTTTATGATCTCCTTCTTTCGTTTCGGGTGTTGCAGAAGTCGACTTGGCAATAGGCGGTTCTAAAACGATGGCTGGTTAGTCAGCTCTTAGTAATTTACCTCACTATCGGTGCATTATAGGGAGTCACATTCACCTTTCTTATAATATGCTTGCTTTCTGCTCATATCAGCTTGGGTTGATTTATTGGAGGCTTTCCTCGGTGTCGCATGATTCGCCAACTCATTTTTCAAAAACAGGACTTTGCTTCGAGAGAAGGCAACATTACGTCGAAGTTGGAAGTTTAAGAGGGAGCATGTTTGCATGCGTCGTTTACAAATCACTTTATAAAGACTCTATATCATGGAATTATTGAATAAAGGGTAGAAAATTACATTATTCAGAGAACTGGCACATTTACTATTAAAAAGGCTGTAGCCTCGTACCACTACCAAGCTAGCCATATTCTTAGGTCCCTGAAAACCTGGGTAGCAACTCATATACTAAGAAAAACTTTCTAAGCCACGGAACACATCTTAAGGAATTGCTTTCGCCCCAACTGTACCCAGTTGGGACTATCTTGACTGAAATATGAGTCATAGGCAGGGGCATGAGGTCATATGTATATCATATTAATCCTTTTTTTAGGTGGAGGCCGTGCTTTTTTTCGAAGTCGCACGCTACGAGAGGCAACCCAACAACATAAAACAACCACTTGGCCATAGCAGGCCTTGGCGAGGCTCTAATTTCTTTTTAAGAAGTCTTGCACTATACGTACATACCGAAAAAGAATGTAGTCTTGTGGTAGTTATCGCTTTTTGCGAGAGGTCGGAGTAAATGAAACTACGGTCCACGGGACACGAGAACTCATCACCTCAACGTGATAGTGACGTGGATTACACTTCTTGCATACTGATTTCAACATTGTTTTGGAGAGATCCTTGATTCATGTTTGCCTCTTCACTCGCCGAGACAGTGTCCAGTTGGCCCTTTGGGAATGATACTTCGAATTCATGTTTTTGTGACTCGATCATTGCGCATTTCTGATAGCACAGTAATCCTATTTTTGAAAGGCTCGGTGATTAAGAAGATTCATTCCTTCCATCCGCTTTTTAGTTACTCAACTATTTTAATCGTGACGGTTTATAGTAACCCAAATTGACGTATAAGATTTGTCACAGCATTTCTTAAGTCTAGCATGAACGCGAAAGATCTCCAAGCTCCAAAAAAGCGTTCTCTGGACACAACCGAGGCTTGGATCCTTGGGAGTGGGACTGCATCCTTTGCGGCCGCATTGTATCTTGTTCAGGATATCAAGATACCCGCGCATAAGGTACATGTCCTGGATTCCCACGTGTCAATTGAAAATGCCTTGCACTATAAGGGTAACTTTATCACCGGATATGACCAGTTCGCAGGGTGTTTGCCTGTTCCGGTCGGCGCGCCCTTAAAAGAGCTCCTTACTTCTGTCCCTTCGGTTAGGAACCAGGGACAGAGTATTTTAGATGACATTCAGAACGCAGAGATAAACCGAACATCTGTCACGCACAATCATGGCACCCGCTTCATGGTTAAAAGGAATAGCAATCTGAGGAATGTCTCTACTAAGTCGTTGAACTTGAGCTCTAAACAACGACTGCAGCTAATATAGTTTCTTCTGAAGCGGGAAAAGCGTTTAGGGAGAAATCAGATACAAGACCTTTTGCCCGATAGCTTCTTCCAAAGTTCCTTTTGGGTTATATAGTCCGCTCAGTGCGTTATTCCTTCGAGCTAATTAGGACGTCCTTCCCCCAATTTTGACTAACGTCATACAAATGCTTCAGGTTCGGCTTTCAGCCATGGCATAGTGCAGCCGAATTCAGGCGTTCTCTCTATCTCTACCTAAAAGAATTCCACAACTTGAGTATCCTGAGCTGCCTGGATATTACGGGTTACTACTAACACGAATTTATCTTCATACCCATATATCGATTCCTCTATAGCCTGGGCGTGGATTTCCGGTTTGACACGAAGGTTGCCGATATTACGACGATTCCACACAATGATCACCAATCCATCTCACAGCTGGACCTTATTCAGAGCGGATTTCTAACGCGAAAAAAAATTGGACAAAACGACATCGTTATCATGACACTAGGATCTACTATCTCGGGCTTAGTAACAGGAACGAACGACCATCAGCCAATTTGGCAGCCAATCGAAACAGGCGAGGAACTAGACGAAAATTGGTCACTATAGTTAGAACTTGGAACCAGACACCGCAAGTTCGGCAACCCCTATAATTTCTGCACTCGTCAATCTGAATCGATGATGGAATCCTTCACAATCACTACGGAGGATTTGACCCTTTTCCAGCAGATAAATGCATTATCACATTCTATCGGAGCTGGAGCATTTATCTCTTTGCCGGAAAGCCACTGGAGACTGAATATCTGCATTCCCGCACAGCCGGTTTTTTCCCAGCAGCCGTACAATGTGCGCGTCCTTTAGGGCTTTGCAATATTTCCATGGAGTAAAGGGAACTACGTGAAAAAGCTAATGCTCGAGTGTTCGGGTGGAGAGGTCATGACCGAAGTGCTTAGGCATCTGGACATCGTGCCCGAGCTACTTATTCGGCGCACTATAACAATTCCGCGCGTGATGCCCAGAATGAGTAGCATTCTATTAGCCCGCTCCTCGCGCGACCGCCCTGAGATTATACCCCAAAATACCTGCAATATTGGCTTGATTGGGCAATTTGTAGATGTCCCGCGGTATTCGTGTGCAGACATGAGTTACGGCGTTCGGACAGCGCAGATGGTTGTATCTCAGTTGATGGGTGCTGATATACAACGAGAAGAAAGATAGAGACTATCAATGTCCAATCTGCTGAAATTTCTATTTGGGAAGTGACAAGCAGTCTTTGTTGACTAGTTCAGTCTTGTGCTCCCAAAGAAGTCCGGTTGGCGCCACTGGCTGTATACCTTTCAGTAATATACGCTCGTTCAACTTGATCGGGCTTGGATGCTAGCCTAGAACATTGATCACATCTTCGAGACCTAGAAATGAAGTGCTAGAATTGCAACCAAGGTAACTCAATAGTGCCTTCGATGTGCTCCTAAACAACCTCATCAAGACGGGGACATCTCGAAAAAAACAAGTCACAACCAATGTCCCAATTCGCGGTACCGAAATAATCAATTTTCTGGTCATAGGTTTGTCGGCAAGTCTAGGTGACAATGACAGCTTGACCGAAAATCAATTCGCTTGAGTATCTTCATCCAGCGGATGAATAAAATTGCGAGGTACTTCGCCAACGGAGGCCAATTAATCATTCAGACCTAGTACACGCGAAGCCTTGCAATGGGTGGTTTGCAATGAACGGTGGGCTTGCGTAGATCAATGCTGCAGTAATAGGTTGTTGGGACATCGCGCCGGCGGAGATCCAGCCTAAATTCGTTCTCTTCACCGGCCATAGAAATAGTGGATGGCCTATCGGTAAACACTGTCTCTACGAGTAAGAGATGGCTAGTGTTATTGAACGTGATTGGGGGGGGTATTCCTCCTGTTCTAATATTATCTTCAGGGTGATCATAGTAAGAAGATCTTCGTGTGCAACGCGAGGGTTTACGTTGATACCATCGAGAAGACGTACTTCGTCAGACCCAGTTAGCTTTTTTAGTCTACCTGAATGAGGCTTCGAAGAACGCCATTCGTGCTCTTTTTTGAGTATATAGCGGTTTGTAGAGAAAGAATTCCATGGATGTCTCTGGTGAATTTGTCTGTAACCCTATTAGGCAGCTAAATGGAGAACACAGATCCTCTCACGGAGGGCTGGAGTGAGTCCTGAGTGAGCCGGCATATAGAGAAGAAAAAAAGTAAGAAATGGGGTGAGATACGTGAGATACGTGAGATACGCGCGACATAAATGAGTTTCCATTAGCGCGTACTGTATGGCGGTGTAGTTTATATAAGAATGCGGTATAAAAGTGGGGCTGCAGGTATATTGGTGGTGTTAAGTCTTATGAATAGTCACTGTACCTTTAAAAATGTTGTCACTAATTACCGTGATACTCTTTTCCAAATGGTAAGCACGCTTAAAAAAGGTCGTTATCCTGCAGGTTTCCTGGCTTACCACTATACAACCTCTATGATTACTTCTCGAGCCCTAATGCTAGGATTCGTTGTATTGAGAATAGCTCCGGAATAGCAATATTCCTGTCTCCTAATGACGACATAGTCGGTACAGTTTTCTAATCCCCCCGCCGATCTAGCTGACTAATCGCTGTTGGATCACGCGATAGGACAAATAACGTCATGGACATTTAAGCTCGAGAATGAGGATCCCTCTGCAGATGCAGTCCCTATCGCAGTCTTGGAAATCATCTGAATATTCTGAAAATTCAGGGCTAATCTCTCAGAATGCAGTCAGGAGGACCATATCCCGAAGTAGGTCCAACCCTCCCTGGAACGAACGACGCTAATAATCCTCTCCGCTATTGTTTAAATCCGAGAACCATCCCAAAAAGTACGGAAAGCTGCCGCGTGGAGGCTTACTAGCTCCAAAGTCCAAGGTATATAGAATATAATTCCTTATAACGCGCGCTAGCTAATAACCGACAGGAACGGACATACTTTGACTCTGGCGATTTCGCTCTTTCTTCCGCTCATCGCCAAACTGATAATGGCGCTATTCAAACGGGCAGAGCCCATCCTCATCGGGAAAGCATTTCACACCCTTATGCCTCTATCCCAGCCTCTAGTAATGTTGGCGAAGATGCCAACCAAGATACGTATAGGAAAAGTGCGAGTACCGAAAAGAGTCCTCTCCTTCATCAGACTGATACTAAAGATGAACCGACAAACAAGGAAGGACAGGATGACCATATCTCTCGCAAATGCTAAGATCAAATTGTCGCATTGAAATTGAAAGCAAATTGTATGTCACTTAGTTGGACAGCAGGAGCAGCACAATTGTTAACGAGGCCTAATACGATGGTTTTTCTATTTTTGAGGTTAGTCTGTCTGTTCGGCAAGGGAGCATGATAAAGGTCATGTGAGATTGGACCCAAAGTGCCTGCATGTAGAATGATTTATGAACCTGTGGAGGGAATGAACATCATATCAACATAATACTTCTTTATTTTGGAAAGCTAAAAATTTTTACGTGTACCATAATTGGATGTGATAGTTTGTGTGCGAGGATTTCCAGGTGGCGGGATATATCCTACTAGATTGTCTGACATAAGTGACACTCCACAACAATGGTGGGCTTAATCTATTGGGATAGCTCAAATACCGGAGGCCTAAGTGTCTTATCTATCCACATGTTTCAAGAAATACATACTATCTCGGCGGCGTTATTGTCATAAACGCTACCCAGCAATTATATGTGAGCTCCACACTCTGGTTCCATCTCAGCCAAAGAAGTGGAAGGGAGAATGTATTGGCCAATGTATGCAGGATCATGCGTCGAGCAATATCCGAGTAAGGTGTAATCTAGGCAAACAGCAACAAGGGTTAGACCACCAAGGTCTGTGGGTTCAATAGTGGCAGGTCTCCGGCCAGCTGCATCGTTATATGCAGTCACTAGATCAAACTGTGCTCTAGCTGCGTTGGCATCGGCAGAGTGGATTGTTCCTAGGGGAACTACTTGACCAGGGGGAACCCGTGATAGCCGTTCCCGGAGAGACTCCAACATTGCCACCACTAACAATCGTTGGGCCTGTGTTTGTCACTATTTGGCTTGTAAAAACCAGGTAGGCCCCCGCCCTGCCGAGGCCAACTGGAGCCTGCGCATTGCTGACGGTAGAGAAGAGGAGAGCGGAAGCGAGGAGCCTTAGGAACATGATTTTCGGTTTCCACAAATTCAATGAAATAAGTAAATGGAGCAGTCATGTACATCGGCGGTTGTTCGCCCCTTAAATAATTACCGATTCTAGTTTCAGGCTGTCTATAAATCAACCATGACTTTTCACATCTACCAACCTTGTTTTGCTGTCCATCTAGGCTTTAGATTATACACACTTTCACGCGGCTTTTCCCCCGTTTAATATTATTCTAGCCATATTACGTGCTCTCTCGATACTTTATCACCAGCGTTTGAATTTTA
>MLQL01000144.1:0-10499 GCA_002072365.1 Penicillium flavigenum | reverse complement strand
TCCCCATAATGCCTGCCATTCTGTTAGTTGTCAAGCAGTTTTTGCTGATCCGTGGCCTCAATGAAGTCCGGACTGGTGGACTGGGAGGCTTCTCCGTCACTTGCCTGGTCACAAGTCTACTCCAGCATCTGCCCAAGGGACATATGCAGCTCAACGCTGGCAGCATTCTCATGGAGTTTTTCAATTTCTACAGAAATTCGTTTCAATACAACCAGGTAGCAATATGTTTGGATCCTCCGGGATATTTCAGCAAGGTGGGATGGGTTGAAACGGTACAATTGTGCACTAGCTGACTCATGTACCACAACAGAAATCATTTGGAAACCCCAATCGTCTCACTATTGAAGATCCAAACAATGCGGACAACGATATCTCTGGCGGTGCAAGGGCGATCGACTTGGTTCTTGGCGCCTTCGCTAGTACCCATACTACCCTGAAGAATCGTATGGAACACCTCGCACTCGTCCGAGGCCCGAGCAAGAGCATTCTGGGGCCGATCATTGCAGCGAACTTTGAAAAATATACTGAACAGCGCAATCAACTTCGCCAGGTCTTCATGACAGAAAAGAGATTCGCTGGGCACTCTGTGCCTCCCCCACCGCTGTCAGAACCTTATCATGTTAGCGGGGTGCATTCCGCTCCCCCGTCGCTACCTGTCGGGCCACCACTTATACGCACTCCCGTAACCTCAGTGCAAAGAACCATCAATAATGCAAGAAAGTTCAAAGACCCGAGGGCCGAGCCAGAAGACATCTCCCATGAATTTTCTAGCGACACGAGGCTAGCTAAGCCCCGCAAGGCCCAGGTAGGACGGCACGCGCGTCGGTGGCGTGCCGCAAGAATGAAATGCCTCAGGCCTGATCTCAAGAATATCCCCAGCTCCATCACTGTCAAACAGGCTCTTTGGCACGGCGGCTATGCTACCAACGGGGAAATGAAACGTGACTTGAGCTCGAGAGAACGGAGCCAAGCCGCGGTCTAAGTGGTTTTCCCTGCGTCGGACCCGATGTCCGCAACGACTTTCTTTTGACTTTTGTTTGTACGATTAGTTTGTACGATAATGTATAACCTTCTCATTTAATACCGCGAGAACCGTCTACCCTCAGCGTGGATGATGACACGTAACTTCAACTTAGAACCCCGTACTTCCGAGTCTGATATAGGCCTCATCTCAGGCAGCTAGACAGTAGAAGACCGGATATATCTCTTGTTTTTAACCTGTGTTTACTATGACTTTGTTCTAGGTCTATGCACTCCCTACCACTGGCCTCTGGGCTATCTCACTTCTACCGTCCTGTCTGCGACATCAGACCGCCATCGCGCTCTTCCCTCTTCACTAGGTACACATGGAAGAATCCACAGCTATATACCTAGGTAAACCTTAGCCCATTTGGCAGGACTCCCGAGCTGCTCCCCAAAATTACGCCTCTATACGGGCACATCCTTCTGGTCCACAACCGATAAAGTCGAGAAACGTATCCAATTCTCGTTCTTGACACTGTAGGACATTGCACCGATGGAAGTGGAATGGGTGTTTATTGCCTTGGCGATCAAACCCTTCTGCCTTCCATCAGGCCCGTAAACCATCAAACTAGCGCTGTCACCATTTCGGATCGGCCCCTCCCGATGCTGATCCCTGAACTCGAAGAGTGTCGCCTGAGACTTAGGACCAGCGCCGAGTAGGGTAACGTCCTCGTCTTTAATACGAATTGTGAAAGATTGAAGCCAAAGCTTCTGCTTCCGATTGTAGATTTGATACCGTTTCCCAAATTCGAGCTTGTTGGGTCCGTTAGATAGTGCTGTTTAGGATGTGGGGAAAACTTACTGCGGGGGTTTGCTCCAACAACGTCTCGACTTCAATGTCAAAGACAGCGTCCTCGCTGCTTTCTTCGAAAGAAACTCCCTTCCATCCGTTGTTGTAGAGCGACATGATGCGATCCGGAGCTCGATCTGTCCATTTACCGTCATCTTTCTTCCCCATTGCCTCTTCCACCTCTCGTTCTTTTGAAAAAAAGAAAAAGTTACTTTTCTATCCTGACATTGGTGGGGTGTAAAAAGTACTTACTGATGTTGTTGGCATGGCGCAGTGACATATACTCAGGGACCCTCCTTTCTTTTCTCTGCCAGTCGGTCAGGTTGATGCAGAAGCTAACGGTCGCCTTCTTCCTTGTAACCTCCGCAATGGACTTGAACCTCGCTGGGATATCCTCATAGCCGGGGATCTGGCCGATGAACTCGCCGAGCGGAGTGACATCCTCTTGCTGTAATCTGGTATCAGAACAGGTACATGTATATTCACGAGGTATAAACTGGTGTTACCTTGATTACTCTCCAATTCTGAGGCGGAGCAACAGTCGAGCACCACGCAGAAGGGCTTCACGAGAACGTCAATTTATGTGGATCAGGGGAAGGCGCAAAAGAATGACTTACTTGTTGCAAAGCAAAGTGTCTCCGCCCTGGGCCTGCCATGAGATAGCGCTCTGCATGGATCGGTTTGATTTGCAATTCTTGGAATTCGTCTGGTCCTCCTGACCATAGCTGGCGCTTCCAGACACAAAGCTGGACGTAAAGGATGCAGCGGCGGCAATCTTCATCGCCGAAGCGGCCTCATCCTCCTTCGCCGTGCCAAGGGCGGAGAACTTTTCGGATGAAAAGAGCCTACCTCCCAGCTCAATTCGGGTGGCAAAAAAGTGGCCTGGTATTGATCAGCTTTGCTCTTGAAGGATTTTCATTCAGGTCCTACCGTATTTGTGATGGAAAGCGATCAAGGACGCCGCGTCCTTCACGTGCACCAGGTCATCCGCGCATTCTTGTGACAGGGCGACACCAGACTGATCCAAATACAGAACGACTCGAGGGAACTAATTTAAGGCTTCATGAGCAGTTTGACCGTAAAAGGGCCGAGCTACACAACTTACGTTGTAAGTGATGTTCATGGTACTAGTGTCAGCTGTGTTTGTACTGCTCAGAGCACGTTTCGCTTGTAGTATGTACAGATGTGCTCGAAATCAGTGTCGTCACGGTATTCTCTTTCATTGCTCCCAGGCTCGATCATGCAACACGCCTTTGTTACTTAGATCAAAAGCAGTTCGCTGATTTCGCTCGCAGATGAGTCGAGCTAACCCGATACGGCTAGTCATCGCTCCACAGTCAAAGCTTTTCTGCGACGAATGAGCCACCGAACTTCCTATCTCCCATTACAACAAATTTTCACCTAGGGCCGCAATTTACATGCAAGGTGCGAAACGTTTCCGTGCTCGTGAACCAACAGCAAACCTGGTAAGGAGCATCCTGACACTGACGAACAAGGGCAGCCAGGAGTCGACATGGTTGAAGCAATGGCCGCCGGGGAGGCCCAGCGACCTGAAGTGCTGGTGATGGAGACGAACAAGACAAAACTAGGGGATGACCATCCTGACACTCTGGCGAGCATGAATAGCCTCGCGTTGGCGTATTTAGAGCAGGGCCGGTGGGAGGATGCTGAGCAGCTCTCCATGCAGGTGATGGAGGCCCGCAGAACCAAACTCGGCGAGGTCCATCCTGACACGCTCACGAGTATGGGCACCCTGGCATCGACCTACTTGAAGCAGGGTCGGTGGGGCGAGGCCGAGCAGCTTTTCGTGCAGGTGATAGAGACAAGCAAGCCGAAACTGGGTGAAGAACATACTGCAACGCTAGCGAGCATGAACAATCTGGCGTCGACATATTTACAGCAGGGGCGGTGGAAGGATGCTGAGCAGCTCTCCATGCAGGTGATGGAGGCCCGCAGAACCAAACTCGGCGAGGTCCACCCTGACACGCTCACGAGTATGGGCACCCTAGCATCGACCTACTTGAAGCAGGGTCGGTGGGGCGAGGCCGAGCAGCTTTTCGTGCAGGTGTTAGAGACGAGCAAGACGAAACTAGGTGAAGAGCATACTGAAACGCTAGCGATTATGAATAACCTGGCGTTGACGTATAGGGAGCAGGGGCGGTGGGAGGAGGCCGAACAACTCTCCGTACAGGCGATGGGAAGGAGCCAGGCGAAACTGGGCAAGGACCATCCTGAAACATTAGCGAGCATAAATAACCTGGCTTTGACCTATCTGAAGCGAGGCCGGCGGGGTGAGGCGGAGCAGCTCTTTCTGCAGGTGATGGGGACTAGTAAGACCAAATTTGGCCAGGACCATCCTGATACTCTAGCGAGCATGAATAACCTGGCATTGACGTATATGGACGAGGGACGGTGGCAGGAGGCCGAGCGGCTCCAGGTGCAAGTGATAGAGAAGTGCAAGACGAGACTTGGAGTGGACCACCCGGACACGCTGACGTGTATGGCCATCCTGGCGTCGACGTACAGCAACGATGGCCGGGGAAAAGAGGCGGAGCATCTCTTCGTGCAGGTGGTGGAGAGGAGTAGCACCAAACTCGGCCAGGACCATCCTTACACGCTAATGAGCATGAATAACCTGGCGATGATCCACAGGGACCAAGGGCGGTGGCGGAAAGCAGAGCAGCTCTTCGTCCGGGTGATGGAGATGAGCAAAACCAAACTCGGCGAGAGCCATCCTGAAACGCTAGCGAGCATGAATAATCTAGCGTCGACCTATTCAAACCAAGGCCGGTGGGAGGATGCGGAGCACCTCTTTATGCAGGTGATGGAGGCGGGCAAGACCAAATTCGGCAAGGACCATCCTCACACGCTGATAAGCATGAACAACCTAGCAACGACCTATAGGAATCAAGGGCTGTGGGGGAAAGCCGAGCAGCTGTTCGTGCAGGTCATGGAGATTCGCACAACGAAACTCGGTGAAGACCATCCCCACACGCTGAAGAGCATTGCCGCTCTAGCTTTGACGTATAGAGACCAGGGCCTGTTGGATGAGGCTGAGCAGCTCCTCGTGCAAGTGGCGGGGAAATGCAGGACGAAACTCGGAATCGACCATCCTGAGACGCTGCGGATTGTGGCCAACCTTGAGACAATGCAGAAGGAAGGACGAAGGAACAGGGCCCATGGTTGGGCCCCGAGAAGCTTAGTGGGGACCCTAAGACTATTCTCATTATTTCTCATTATTTATCTCATCGGCTTTCTACGGCTCTAACGCGACATGCAACCCCTAGTTAGTTTGCACCGCTCAGTTGAATAAAATGGCTCCGCAAAAGTGTTACCATCCCTCGAGACCACCATTACCCCGCCGTGCTCAGGAGCTCCTATTGAAATTCTAACTGGCAAATTTGAAGATGATTCTTTCGACACTAAAGTAGCTTCTTGCGTACAGACGCGCTCGAAATCAGTTTCACCACTTTACTTACTCTCTTTGGTTATTTTCTAGACTTAAGGCCTAAAACACGCTAGTATATGTTCGGTTTAGATACTTTCACTGTCATGAATGGTATTGTAACTCAAACTCACATGATGAGTTATTCTGTATAGACTAGCGTGTCTTGGCGTAAGGGGCAGCAAAGTCAGTCGAAGAGTGTAGTGGTTGCACCGGTTTCGGGACGTACTGTATTTCGTTGAGAAACTGATTTCGAGCGCGTCTGTACGCAAGAAGGGTACTGTATTTCGTTGAATTTCAGGAGACACCGATACCATTCTGGGATTTCGATCCAGGCTGTATCATTATAAGGAACAAGATCTGCGATCGACTGTAGTGAATTCAGATTCGGAGAGTGAAGACCCATTGTTACTCGACGCAAGGGGTCAGAAATGTCGGGACGGGCCGAGACGCGAACCCCTGAACCGCCCGACCGCGACGAACACGAAAAATCACCGCCACGATTATTGAGACCGAGACGCACCACCAGACCGCGTAACAACTATGACCAAGAGCAAGAGATCGAAATCCAGCAGAGAAATGCGCGCTCTCAACAGAGGAAGAGAACCCGGGCCAAGCCAGTAGCCCAACGTGAAGCGGTGACTTCGGACGACGCGTCGACTGAGAGCGACGACACGAACGCCGCCAATCTTGTGAAAGAGCTCGTGAAACTGAGGAGAGACATCAAACGGCGAGATGATTCGCACAGAGAGGAGATGCAGAAAGTGCAAGAAGAATTGCAAAAAGTCAAGGAAGAATTTAGCGCCGCCCTTGCAGAGGTTCAACAGGAGCTGCAGACCTTGGCAGAGAGACCCCTTCCCGAACCATGCGCGCAGAACGGCCACGATGAGATCCTTCGCGAAGTCCAATCCTTACGCGAAGAAATCAGCACCCCCGCCCCCGCATGCTCCCCGTCCTATGCAGATGTCGCCCGTAACCCCCAACTCAATCACCCGAGCAATATACGGACTCTCTCAACGTCGAACACAACACCAACCACGTTCACCGACTCGCTGTACTGCACGATAGACACCTCGAAGATGACCGAAAGCGAAAGTGAGAAGGCATCCGCGGGTTCAATCAGGGCCACAATCGAGACAGAGATCCGGAAGATGGATGATCACACTCACTGGCGCTGCCGCGCGGTCACTGTAAGCCCAAGGGATACCAACCGGATCAGAATCGCGTGTCGCGATGAAGCCGAACACCAGCTAGTGAAGAAAGTGGCGGAAGCAAAGATCGGTGCGGGAGCCCGGGTGCTTCGGGACGAGCTCTACCCGATTAAGGTCGACAGCGTCAAGAGAACCGCAGTACTGGATGAGAACCATGAAATTCTGGCAGGAGCGGCGGCAGGCCTGGGTGAGGAGAACGAAACTACTGTCGCCAAAATGACGTGGCTGAGCAGCAAGGAAACCGCAAAGCCCTATGGATCGATGGTCGTGTACCTAACCAAAGGGACTGATGCACGGAGGCTCCTGGCCGATGGATACTTCCATGTCGGAGGAGAATCCGGGACAACCAGCGTTTTTGAGTATCGACCACGACCGGTGCAATGCTACAACTGCCAGGAGATTGGTCACAAGGCATTCCAATGCAAGAAGATCCAGAAGTGCGCAAAATGCGCGACGGAGGGCCATCACCACAGTCGCTGTGATCACACGGTTCCGAAGTGCGTTCCATGCGGTGGAGCACACGAATCGTATAGCAAGAACTGCCGGAAACTCTACCCGTCACGTCATGAATAGGTCACTTCGGATAATCCAGCTGAATGTGAGGAAACAGGGAGCAGTGCATGAAAGCCTAATGAACGACGAAGATACTCAAAACGCAGTGGCGTTGGCGATCCAAGAACCCCAGGCGAGGAGGATTCAAGGCCGGCTCTTGACCACCCCGATGGGACATCACAAATGGACCAAGATGGTGCCCTCCACCTGGAGGGAAGGGAGATGGGCAATCCGAAGCATGCTGTGGGTCAATAGGGATGTGGAAGCGGAGCAAGTGCGGATCGAGTCGCCAGATCTGACAGCGGCCGTGATTCGACTTCCCGAACGACCTGTATTTATAGCATCAGTTTACGTGGAAGGAGGGGAGGCGTCTGCGTTAAGCGACGCATGCGATCGCCTGAGAAAGGCCATCACAAAGGTACGGCGAGATACAGGAACAGTGGTGGAGATCATGATCACGGGTGATTTTAACCGCCATGATCAACTTTGGGGAGGGGACGATGTGTCCTTGAGTAGGCAAGGCGAAGCGGATCCGATCATTGACCTCATGAACGAATTTGCACTCAGCAGCCTGCTCAAGCAAGGCACCAAGACATGGCACGGCGGAGGACACAGTGGGGACTGCGAGTCGACCATCGACCTTGTCTTGGCCTCGGAAAACTTGACGGACTCCATGACTAAGTGTGCAATACTTGGGACCGACCACGGCTCGGACCACACCGCCATTGAGACTGTATTTGACGCCCCGTGGCCGATCCCGAAGTATCAGGAACGGCTTCTACTGAAGAACGCGCCATGGAACGAGATTAATGCTAGAATCGCGAGCACCCTGGCCGCCACTCCGTCGGAAGGCACCGTACAGCAGAAAACCGATCGACTGATGTCTGCGGTCTCGGACGCGGTGCACAATTTAACTCCGAGAGCGAAGCCGTCGCCACACGCGAAGCGGTGGTGGACAACTGACCTGACACAACTGCGTCATATATATACATACTGGCGAAATCACGCTCGGTTCGGAGCGACGGGCGGGGCGAAAAGTACCTCGGTTCGAAAAGATGGCCCAAGACGCGGCGAAACAATACCATGATGCCATCCGTAAACAAAAGAAGAAGCACTGGAATGAGTTTCTCGCAGACAACGACAACATATGGAAAGCAGCGAAGTATCTGAAGTCCGGGGAGGATGCGGCATTTGGGAAATTACCGCAGCTCGTCAGAGCAGATGGGACTACCACCGCTGACCATAGGGAGCAAGCAGAGGAGTTGCTTTCCAAATTCTTCCCGCCCCTGCCGGACAACATTGACGATGAAGGGATCAGACCACAAAGAGAGCCAGTGGAGATGCCGGCCATCACCCTGGAGGAGGTAGAACGACAGCTTCTTGCAGCGAAATCGTGGAAGGCGCCGGGAGAGGACGGCCTGCCGGCGATAGTTTGGAAGATGACGTGGCCCACGGTCAAGTACAGGGTCCTTGAACTATTCCAGGCGTCGCTGGCAGAAGGCTCGTTGCCAAGACAGTGGAGACACGCAAAGATCATACCGCTCAAAAAACCGAATAAAGAAAATTACACCATTGCAAAAGCATGGAGACCGATCTCACTCCTAGCGACACTGGGCAAGATACTGGAATCAGTAGTTGCAGAAAGGATCTCACACGCGGTGGAAACCCACGGCTTGCTCCCGACCAGCCACTTCGGAGCCCGGAAACAGCGGTCCGCGGAGCAAGCACTCTTGCTCTTGCAAGAACAGATCTACACGGCGTGGCGGGGCCGACGGGTATTGAGCCTGATCAGCTTCGATGTCAAAGGAGCCTACAACGGAGTGTGCAAAGAACGATTGCTCCAAAGGATGAAAGCACGAGGCATACCGGAGGGTCTGCTCCGGTGGGTTGAGGCGTTCTGTTCGGAACGAACGGCGAACATCCAGATCAATGGGCAATTGTCGGAGGTCCAAAGCCTGCCACAGGCTGGGTTGCCGCAGGGCTCGCCCCTGTCCCCGATCCTATTTCTCTTCTTCAACGCAGATCTCGTGCAAAGACAGATCGACAGCCAGGGAGGAGCAGTCGCTTTTGTGGATGATTTCACCGCATGGGTGACCGGGTCAACCGCGCAGAGTAACCGGGAAGGAATTGAAGCAATTATCAATAAAGCCCTCGACTGGGAAAGGAGAAGCGGAGCGACCTTTGAAGCTGAAAAGACAGCTATCATACACTTTGCTCCCAAGACGCGTAAATCGGACCACGATCCGTTTACCATCAAGGGACAGACGGTTGTACCCCAAGACCACGTCAAGATCCTGGGCTTACTGATGGACACGAGACTCAAGTACAAGGAACATATTGCAAGGGCCGCTTCCAAGGGCCTGGAAGCAGCGATGGAGCTTCGGCGACTTCGGGGCCTAGCCCCCGCATCAGCGAGGCAGCTATTCACCTCGACGGTGGCGCCGGTCGTGGACTACGCCTCCAATGTCTGGATGCATGCGTGCAAGGATAAAGCCATGGGACCAATTAACCGAGTCCAAAGAGTAGGAGCACAAGCCATTGTGGGGACATTTCTCACGGTCGCGACCAGCGTAGCAGAGGCGGAGGCTCACATTGCCACTGCGCAGTATCGATTCTGGAGACGGGCCGTGAAGATGTGGACGGACATACACACTCTACCGGAAACCAATCCTCTCCGCAGAAATACAGATCGGATCAGGAAGTTCAGAAGATACCATCGTTCGCCGTTGTATCAGGTAGCCGATGCGCTCAAGCATATCGACATGGAAACACTGGAAACGATTAACCCGTTTACGTTAGCTCCGTGGGAGGAACGCATGCAGACCGATATTGATCAACCGCAGGATTTCCAGACCAGAGCAGGCGTGTACATGCAGATCGCGGTCAGCAGCTCGGCTCGGAACGAGCTGGTCGGATTCGGGGTGGCGATCGAGAAACAGCCACCTCGGTATCGAAAACTGAAACTGAAGACGCTTTCCGTCACATTGGGTGCAAGAGCAGAGCAAAATCCATTCTGTGCGGAGCTAGCAGCGATGGCACATGCATTGAACATGGTAGTTGGAGTGAAAGATTACCGGATTACGCTGCTCACGAGCAACAAAGCGGCGGCTCTGACACTAAAGAATCCTCAACAACAGTCAGGTCAGGAATTCGTCTACCAACTGTACAAGTTGATGAGAAAACTGGGGAGAAATGGAAACCAGATCAATGTCCGGTGGATCTCAACGAGTGAAGACAATAAACTGCGGGGTCTGGCCAAGGAACAGGCCAGAGCCGCGACACAAGAAGATGCTGTCCCGCAAAAGCAGGTCCCAAGGATGAAGTCAACAACACTCAATATTGCACGGGCCCAAGCAGTCCCCAGCAATGACCTGCCAGCGAATATAGGGAGACACGCAAAACGAGTTGATGCAGCACTCCCAGGCAAACACACCCGACAGCTGTATGACCGATTATCGTGGAAAGAAGCGAGCGTGCT
>MLQL01000143.1:0-10570 GCA_002072365.1 Penicillium flavigenum | reverse complement strand
GGAGGGACATGATCAGAAGGTTCCACATTATTGTCCTTATCATTAAGGATTGGCAATTCATTGGGCTGCTGTTCTCCTCGCTTTTCCTGGTCTGGCGAGCTGTTTGGGGAGTCCATTTTGTCCACAGAAGAAAGTCAAGGATCTGGATAGTACTGTTTCCGACAAGCCTTGGTATCTCTTATAGAATATGCAGACGCAGACGGCTATAGACTGAGTTTTACGATCCCCACATCAGTCAATCAACGCAGTCAGCTTCTGAATAGAATTTGCTTTTATTTTCAGCGGGCGCTTGGTAGTAAATTTGAGAGGAGGAATGTCAACGGGTTGGCCGGGAAAACTGATCAAGCCTGACGATGTTGAGGGCCAGATATGAACGCCCATTGACGTGAGAGACATCTCAACTAGACGCCTCTTCCACTTTCGTTGGAAGCCTCAGAGACCCGGCAAACAGCATTGCAGAACTTAGAGTCGCCAAAAAAAAGGTATTTCGGATAGTAACGAAGTGAAAAATAGAAAAGGAAAAAAAATTATCTTCGAAGGTTGGTGGTCATCACTCAAATTGAGCGTTGACAACGTTTGGCCAAGCTTCAACGGGTTGACGGGTCATCCTACCGTGACCTCGCTTTCTGCAGTCTAGGCCGACAGACCCACAGCTCAACACAAACCAACACTAAAGCGAGGCCAGAAACAAAGGTCCATGATTCCTAGTGATGGAATTGTAGGAGCTTTTCGGTGATCCAACGTTGAGTCGCCAACATATGAGGTGACTAGGACAATAAATATGTGAATATGTGCCTGTCATTGCGGATTGAATATCTCCCACAAAGCCTCAATTTAAGAGGGACGTGAAGGATTCAACAGTCAGCCAACATTGCTTGACCGACTCAGCATCCCTTTCTCTCAGCACCACTCTTACTCGTCTCTCGCTGGGCATCTAAAGGCATCAAGAATGTCGCTGCGAATAGTTGCGGTAAAAGACGACGCGGGTTTCAACAGGCCTCAATCAAGAAATGTGTCCTTCAACACTTCCAACCAGGTCGGTGAGTGACAGAAGCCGAAATGCCTATAAATACGTACTCTACCCCTGCAATTGCTCTACTATTTATTCACTTGATTCTGCAAAGTCGAGCAGGCTTGTGTCTGACGCACTCGATAAGTTCTCCCCTTTGATCGAGTACTGGAATTTATACCGTACTGACATTTATAGTATACATCGTGGACCAGCAAACCAGACAGTTCCTGTACTTTAAGAGACGTGGTTCCAAGCAGATTCACTGCCCCATTTACGCCAGCCGATCGGAGATACGAGATTTGGATTAGCTAGTCAAGGCGTCTATGCGAAGACGTCTCTGCTATAGCGAGCTGATCTACTGTCGCGGCTCTGGTTGACCACAGATTTGAAGTGCAACTGCTCACACTGTAGGTATATGGGCCCACAAATCCTTGAAACTGCACTGACCCGAAAGACGCGGGACAGCCAGATCCGTAGACGTTCGAACACAATGCACCAGAGCAAGGGCCACTCTTCATCCCTGGTCTTGACCATCAGAAAATGTGAGTTATGGAATTCCACGCTAGTCTACTGACTAATAATTGACAGTGAACCTTTGGGAGCTCACCAGAGTGGCCCTGATAACCCTGCACTACCGTCGGTGCAAAGCCATGGCTTACACACTATTCCTAGCCCCGTCGCTTCGAACAATGCAGCATGTCCTAGGTGGAAGATCGCAAACCAAGATAGCGAGTCAACAACAGGGTGCGGAAATTCAAGTGCAAGCTTAGTCGCATCGAAGCTTGAGGCGTCCGTCCTTCCTGATAGTGAGTTATCGCGTCTTCTGCTGCGCCGGTCCGATTAAATATACCAAGCCTTGTGCCCAAAATCACGACACCACTGACACCTTCACGCTATTATAGGAGCACCCCATCATCGACGGTGAAATATACTGTGGCGAGTGGCCTAATTCCGCCAGATCGAGGATAAGACCATGGTGGCGGCCGACGAGCGTGCTCCATCGCGTCTTCTGCCCTCGTCCCCACCGCCTTCGCACTATTGTGGAGTTCCTGAACCTCTGGCATCGCGCCACATTCATCCACCACGGAAGTGCAATATTTATCGCAAGCGCGTTCGTCACGCGCGTTTACTGTCTCAACAAACTGCCTTGTGCACCCCAGCGCAGCTTTTTTGAAGCGAGTGCAGATCGCGATGAGCTTGAACGCGACGTGGCATGGCTGGTGACTGCATTGCAGAGAGTTGTAAGTGATCTAGTTGTAAAGCCGATATAATCATTGCGCAAACTGATTGTCCCGTCTCAAGCGCACTTTGGGATTTCCATGAACAGGTACGCTACGACAACTCGTCCAACTAGATCAGTCCTTGCTGACTCGGATCGTACAACAGGAGAACACCCTCATTTCTGCCACTCGAGTCGAATGCCACGCGAACAAATATCTTGTCTGCTCGAGCTCCCCTATACAATTACGATTGCATGCTCTCTGTCCCTTCCACATGAATACTATCGACGATGAGTCACCAGAAGGTTCGTATCGCGTACCTCGGCCTCTTTCTCTCTATTGATTCTGCGTATCAGGTCATTGTTCGATTTGTCTACATGATACAACTCCTGAACTCCGATCAGCCTATACCACTACCCGAATCATACCTGTGGCTAAGCATGCAACCTTTCAAATACCTTCAAGTGGCGTAGGCTGCTGGTATCGAATGCGTGATCCTCGTTGTCTTCGGATGACATTTGGTGTCTTTCCAGGCCTGGCAATCCAAAAGACACAGGAATGCTGATATTCTGGCTTGCTTCCTGGCAGATGAGCGTACCTCCGCAGACAATCAGGCTGTTAGCACAAGTCCACCTGCAAGGAGAAGGAGACGCAAAGTCTTCTCATTCTTAGCCTACAATTTGACATTGGTCATCTCAGGTACAAACCGAGAGGGTAAGACCGGGGCACAGGCAAGCCAATGAGAGCTCACTACCCAAGAATCACCTCGGGCATACAGGAAGCTGCATCATGAGGGCTGTCAAAAGTGTTGCGGTGTACCCGGTTGGTTCTTATTCACGCATTTCCTATCCAAGCCGAAGCACTATCTGCAAAGACCATTTACCCTGGGTGTCACTGCAGCTGCAGGTTAGTCAAGTCGACCGCGCGTATCCTTTATCCGTTCATATCGTCTCCTAACATATCACGCACTTGTCAGGAAATCCGGATTCCCTACATCCCCTACCTCGATAGTTTTTTTGAGAATAAATCATATATTCGTCGAGCTCACCGCGCTGCGGAGGACACGTGGGCATGTCACTGTTCGAACAGGCAGCCACTGTGAAAATTTTGGTGTCCGAAACAACATCGAACCAGAATGGTTTTGGGACCTCTTGGGCTAGCCCCTAGATCCCGGAGCAAAATTTCCATCGTCAATCAACGCTCATGTGATGGTTGCTTTTGGAAGGATGGCCGGAGTGTCTACTACGACTACGAGCGAACTAGCACTCCTGCGGGGATATCACCCAACGAAAATTCGTTCCAGATGGCACTGCTAGAACCCAATCGGGTTTCAACCGTGTTCTCTTATCAGCAGAACATGGTTGATTGCATTAACTTGGGACACCACTTCCCAAAAGGCAATTGTCGTCACTTCGATCCGGGAGATTGGTTGAAATATGATCCGTCGTTGCCGAGGCATAGTAGGAGCCGACCGGGTATTCTTGATTGCTTGCTTGTCCAAAGCTCTCAGCAACGTGGTTGTCTCTGTGGTAAAATTACTTTGATTCTTGCGCTCTCTGGGATATAAGAGCTGAAATAGAGTAAGGTCGAGTGACTTACAATCGCCGCCTGAAGTGATGACTTTGACTTCGCAAGGCACAAAGCCTACCGCATGGCTAATTTTACTCAAGCAAATCGTTCGGCACCTCATCACATGCTTCTACACGTGGGTCTTGGGCGTATTGCTTAGTCATAGTTGAACCAGTGGATCTACTATCCCTATCGGATTGAGGCTGTATGCCAACTTCACCGAGTGATCAGAATGGGACTAGAAATGGCTTGCGAAATAGAATCGATAGTGATTGATACATTTATCATGTGGGTGAGATGGCAAGAAAACCTCCGTACTACGTCCGTGTGACATTGATAGACCTCGCCACGGGCCATGGGGCCCATGATTCGCACTGAGTTACTTCCCTTACTTCCCCCCCCGCCTATGGGCGGGCCGTTGACGGTAGCCCCGTGGCACTTAATGGGCCCATGGGTCGCTTACTAATAGGCACTTGAGTCACATGAAATTCTATAATTGTATAATATTTAGCCACGCAAGCATATGTCCTATAGTACTACGTATTCAGATTATTTGAGTAGAAGGATATACAATGGATGTGTTCAGCTATAATCAAACCTAGTAAAAGCAATGGACTATCGAGTCTAAGTGAAATTGAAAGTGTGATCCGAAATACAGAAAAATAGTGATGCGACTATATTGGGTGTAAATATATATATGACTACAAAACATGTTAAACCTACATATCCATTATACTACATAATAGGATTCACCTTTATTATGATCAATTATGTACTAATACTAGTGGACATTGGGGGTAGATGACAGTGATAGATTTCCAAAAGTTGAACCCCCTATTCAAGAAGCTTACATAATCCGATGGGTGAGTGGACCGATGGCAAGGTCTAGACGTTGACCACCTCCTTCACCGCCCGATCATTCACCACACTCACCACAACACTCACATCAACACTCACATCAACACTCACATCACCACTCACATCACCACTCACATCAACACTAACATCAACACTAACGGTTCAACGCAACAAGCATTCCTAGACAACACTCATCTTTGTTTGCCTACATCTGAATGAAAGATGCCAATTTCTATTGTAGCTCTATTGTAGCGAGGAAGCTATTGGATCACAAGCTACCAAGGGAAAGGAATGTGAAATACGTCATTTGATAATGAAGACTCTTGAGTTGTTAGTTTATGATTTTGGCTGCATTAAATTGACAAAGATTTCTGACTAGGGCTCCTTCTATGTATCCAATAACAACCCTTCCGAACAATGACCAGACGATAAAGATGTTGCGCAGGTCTTTGCTTCTCCGAATACTCTTGGAACACTCGAATACTGGTCCCTAGCACCACGAAGAGGTGCCTGCACGGGCTAGAGGCGCTTGTTGTCGCAGATGCCCCTGCGGAGACTCTTGTTGTCGCAGATGTCCCTGCGAGGCGCTTTGTTGACGCAGGGCCTAGGCTGCGGAGAACTTGGTAATGCAGCGGTCTCCTGCAGAGAACTTGTTAACGCAGCGGTCTCCTGCGGGTCTCACTTGTCATCACAGCGTCCCCCTGCGGAGTTCACTTGGTAACGCAGCGCCCCCCCTGCGAGGATTGTTGTTGACGCAGACCTATCCTGCGGGGTAGTCTTGTTGACGCAGCACCCCCCTGCGAGGCATATTGATGACGCAGACCTTTCCTGCGGGGTAGTCTTGTTTTCGCAGCACCCCCCTGCGAGGCGTATTGATGACGCAGACCTTTCCTGCGGGGTAGTCTTGTTTTCGCAGCACCCCCCTGCGAGGCGTATTGTTCACGCAGACCTATCCTGCGGGGTAGTCTTGTTGACACAGCACCCCCCTGCGAGGCATATTGATGACGCAGACCTATCCTGCGGGGTAGTCTTGTTTTCGCAGCACCCCCCTGCGAGGCGTATTGTTCACGCAGACCTATCCTGCGGGGTAGTCTTGTTGACGCAGCACCCCCCTGCGAGGCATATTGATAACGCAGACCTATCCTGCGAGGATTGTTGTTGACGCAGACCTATCCTGCGAAGCACCTTTTTACGCTCGCGGGGCTCGTGGCAGCGAGGGAGCGCAAGTCTTACATCACTGGGCTCGTGGCAGCGACAGCCGTGGTCACGGAGACTCTCAAGCCCGCAGGCAAGAGAGGGACACCATGACACATCGGAGTGTGAGGACCGAAGTCCTGATTTTTTTTTGGGCTGGGAATCCGGCTCTCTTTATATCTTTTCGGCTACGTCTCTACCAAGGAACCAGTTGCGCAGATGGTAGCGAGAATCACTGTCTCGTTAATAAGCGTTGAAGCGATTTGAACGATGTTGAAGGGGTGTTTGGAGACTTTGTGGCCTACAGAGTCAAGCCTCGACCTGGTATTCCTCTCAAAATTGTGTGTTGGGTCTGGTGAACCACTTTCATCGACTGTTGAGGAGAAAGTAATGCCGCGAAAGTAAGATTCGTACCCATCACCGAATTTGCAATTAAATCGCTCAACGCGCTTGCATTCTATATCTCCCCGTTTTAACCACGGTCACCGTCTCTTTCATGAGGGTTGATATCCTTCAACAGATGCCGAAATAATGGGTTGGAGACTTTGTGGCCGACGGAAACGCTGTGCTGTACCTGCAGTTGGCCGGAGGACCCTTTGGTCTCACTGGTATCAATCCTGTCCATCTCTAGGCTCGCGCCGCTGAATGTTATTTCTTTCCTTTCTACTCGCAGCCAACTTATGGTGCCTTTACTAGGATCGCTACTACCTGGGCGCACAGACAATGGCATACTTTCAGACTCAGGATAAAGATTGTCTTTGGGAGGACCTGATAGCCAAAAAAGGTCCAGACCCTTTGCAAAGCTCACAAGAAACTGGGTCTAGTTTCCAGGACAACCATGTGAACTGATGCAACCAAGGCCCACGAGCTAGGCTCTCGTGATCGCCACCTCCTCGCAAGATTGCAACGCTACTATCACACTGATGAGAACCTGGACACAAATAGGACCGGGCAGGCCAATCAAACGCCACGCGTGAATGTAGACAGACGCAGGTACGGTTCTGCGATGCAGATCTCAGCGACGACCCACGGGACAGTAGATTCAGGGAGGTTCTATTTGTCGCCCGCAGAGAAACTGGAATGAATTGCAGAGGTCCAGACACGATCCACAAGCTCAAAGCTTTCGGCCGTCAGTGTCCGATGGTACGGGGGATTATTGCCTAGGAGGTACTGCTGGGGCAGGTGAGTATTTGGAAGAACACACAGACTTTGGCGACAGAATGGTAGGCTACAACCCGACCCGTGGTTGTGTTCTTTTGTGTTCTCTTGGTCGCAGTCGTTAGAAAGTAAGTACCCCTGTCAAGTGGGAAGCAGAACTTTGCCTATCTTGTCTGTAGAACGTTCTAGAAGCTATGTATCTTCTCCTGCACCAAGCTTTTCCCTGATGATTATACTATACTCTCTTCGAGCCAGACAATTCCTCTCCATATGCCCAATTCTATCGCCAGTCTGGTAACTCTAGCAGATGGCTTGTAAAGAACTATGCCAATTATGGACAAACCACATGAGCTTGAATAAAATGCCTCCGTTTTACTAAAACCGATTGGCTCCGGACAAGATTTCAATGTGGACCGGCCCTCCTGCGGCCCTAAACTTTATTTCAATCAATCTGCACATCTTGATCGTGATGCTGAATTTAGAGAAACTCTCTAATAAAATATTGTCCTTTCCCAATATCCTATATATGAGCAGCATGAGAATTTATTGGTCCTGCTCCGGATCTCTTTTTTTTTTGGGCTAGCAATCTACAAAGCAAGTGTAGCAGAGGCTGTTTAGATAAGCTTTCCATGAGGATCATTCGTGACAGCCGCATCCTCCCGCATCCTCTCACCGAGGGAGCATTTCCATGGCTTATCGAACTTTATTTTCCGGGGTTCGGCGATCGATCGACGATCCCGGCCATGTTCTACGATCTCTGGGGAACTAACTTTTGTCAAACTATAACCTTGGTACTCCCTCGCTATTGTCGTAATTCCAAGGAATGGTGCTTGTTCATATTTTGATAATATGTGTATTCGTACATACAACAACCATGCAGTAGCTTGATTGCTCAGCTGCCATGTTTGCCATTTTCCCCGTTCGTAGCAACATCCAACAACACTAATTCATCGAGATAGTTGCTATTGCTGCTTCGAGATCGCGATGTAGCGCAGATACTAACAAACTGCTGGTAGCATGGAATGTCCGGCTCATCGGTATCTCAGCTTCCTGGCTGCACAGACACGATGTACATAGTTCCAAACCTGCGACGACGATCGTGTTTCTTCACGCCGTAAAGGGCGGAGTAATGGCATCGCGCGGCCTGTGATGTGTGATTAGCTTGTGGTCAAAGGGTGGTAAACATTAGTTCGTACCTGGTCTCGAACCTTTCCTCTTTGTTGATTCAATGCTGTCGATCTGGCTAGTCTCAGTGGTTAGGATTGTTTGAAACCATTTTTCAATATTACTTTGCGCAGGCCTTCTGCTTGTGAGATTCGCTAATGAAGCCTTATGGCCGGCCGAGCGATGAGCTCCTGCTCGACTTGGATGGCTTGGATGGCCTGGATGCTCAAGCGGTCTGACACCAATGCGACGTTGCTTGCGCAGAATATGGTACTTTTTCCCTCGCAGAGACTCAACGCTTCGGCCCACCTGATATCGTGCAGAATATGCGTGGGAGCGGGCTTTCCACGGCAGCGCCCGATGAGCGTCCAGCCAGGGGAGAAGGTTCTTTTCCTCCCATTCCTCCCAGGCCACCTCGCTTCGAGGGGACATATCGCATGAACTAACAGTAACCAGAATAGACCTTTTCGGACAATAGCACGACTTGAGCTCCTGATAGAAGGGAAAAGTGAGCATAAATCCTCTCCAGGTCCCAGTAAAAAGTTAAGGTAGTACCCTTGGTTCACGAAAATTCTTCTAAAGTCTCAATAACATGACCCATGGACCATTCTGGGGAATCGGTTCGGTGAGTCTGAATTGTGAATTATTGACTCCGTATTTCAGGCTCCCCCAAGCCATCTGTGTTGAAACAATCCCTAGCTATAAGAACGCCTAACTCTCAATTTCGTACTCCTGGAAATTGTTCTTGAATGCAATTACTGTACGCTAAAAGAACACAGCAATGAGTTCCCAGACCAAGCCCCACCGGGTACTGAATAATGTAACCTCAAACAGACTTTAGAGGCAAAACTTGCCTTCCTACAAAGTTCATTCCCCTAAAGTTTAATGAAAATCGTGACTGATTGGCTGAATGTATTCCAAACCAAGCGAAATTTGCTGTAAGTACGGATGTAACATAGTGGCCTAGCACACCCCGATCACAAGTTCCGGTTTGGAGAACTAACTCTTCATATCAGCTTGTGCGACTTCTCCTGTAACATCTGGCTGGGAGAACTCATTATCTTACCTTGACACAGATCCAACTATGGGAAGAATTCGAAAGATTCCGTTCACTGATCAACGACAAAGCTTTCGGAGCCGATTACAACGTGCACTGTCCCTGTCATCCTCCGGGTCCGAGAATATCTGGAGTCCGCCAGGGTCAGCGGAAGGTGATACCACGGAGGAAGAGTCTTCTTTCCAGGAGAATGGCTCCTTTAGCCGCAACGGCATCACAGCGGATGATGGCCAGGGAAGTCCTCCTCACACCTGGAGTATGGGCCCGAGACCAGAAGAAGAACTGGAACAATCCGGACAGGCTAATCTCACGGAGGACTGCAATATGATCGCCTTACGATGTGCCGCAGAGTGAGTGCGAATTTGCCCCCCTATAATAATGTTTTGTGATGCGTCTGCTTACAACAATCAGCCTAGATATCCGAATGAAGTTAGTTATGCGACACATCAGAGAACGAACAAAGGCTGACTTTTTCCAGGCTCATGCAAAAATCATTGGATAATTCTAACAGCTGGATTGAAACTATTCGCAGTGACCTGGAGGACATCCGCAGTCGGTTGGCGGTCGTGGAGACATCCATGGAGATGATGGCCAAAGAGGGGAAGAACAGTACTACAGAGGATAATGCAACTAGGCGAACCCTTCGGTCGCAGCAGTGACCCGGATCGAAATACGATGTGGTTGTAGAATATATCCCAGAGCCCGTTGTCAGCCTTGTTAGCTGAGGTATCACCATCGCATTGTGCTTCGCGACCAATCATATCTCACTGGGGCAGACTGGAAGCTGTAACTAACCGTAAGGCTGCGGAAAGTAGACAAATATTTACTATAACTCCGGTGTAACAAACTAAGTTCCTTGGGACGAATTCTCTGGCCTCGCCAGTGACAGTTGTAAACTGATTCATGCCATTAAGGTTTCTCGAGCGCCTGGGTATCATTTTATCGACTACCCTCTCCTTGGCCCATTGGATCCTCACGTCCACATTCAGTGGTGGATCAATTTGAGATATAGATTGGCTGTCGTACGCTTGGTAGAGTATTCCAAATCTTATGACCCGCAGATAGCCCGCTCAATTGAGTCTCGGCCACTGTGGGCGGACCAGAAAAATACCGTAGTTCGTGCCAGCGTCGTAGGCTGTCGTTTGAAATCCTATTATCTGCCAAGTGGCAAGAAAAGCATATGTGAACCAAGCGCCAAGGAAACAGCCAAATTTCTTCATGAATGTCGCCGAGTCATATTGCCTATCAAATACTGGGTGGGGACCACGGTCATGATCGGTCAGATTCGGTTGCTTCCGACGGATCAGCGCATCATCTCCCCGGGCTGTGGGCCCTGCC
>MLQL01000142.1:0-10632 GCA_002072365.1 Penicillium flavigenum | reverse complement strand
TCGAACCCCTACCCCCCTAGCTAGCCGGGGTAGTGAATTAAGCCGGAATTTCACCCTAAAAACCCCCTTTACGGAGAAAGAACTACGTCGATAGGCTTTATTAATTAAAGCTTTACTTCGTATAAGATCACGGAGCCCGCCTAGCCCGTTAGATCGTGTATTAAACTAGCTTATAAAAGGCTTCCGTCTTATAATATAGGGTGCTATCTTACTCGCTAAAGAAAATAACGAATTACGCGCTACTAACGAGAAGTAGAAGCAAAAGCGTACTAAATCCCGGAAGTATATACCCGCCGAAGAAGGCCTATTAGTTTAAGAAGCTTCTCAATTGATTACTACTCTAGTGGAAGCAGATAAAGCACCTCCCTCCCCTCCACGCAGAAGCCCTTCGCCGGGTTTACAACCACGTACGCGGGCCCCGCCAAAGTGTAGTGGTTGTGGAGAAATAGGGCATAAAATTAATAGATGCCTGGCTAGATAGATGATTTTTTTAATTTTAATTTAATGGCGTTTTGGTTGAGATAAATGTATTTGAATTTAGGAAGTTGGGTTGGGTGGCCCACTCGCTTACATGGCCCACTCGTTTACCGGTTACGTTATCTAGAGGACTTAGTAATAGGAAGGATAGAATAATATAGTCGTCGCCGCTATAAGCTCTATCGATAGGACGAACGACTAGTTATTTAATACCGGATCTAGTAGGATATTAATATATAATCTTAAAGATTTCTATATGTATTAGCTTAATTACCCTAATTTAGTATACGCGTATAAAGACTACTCCGGTAGGAAGTAGACTTCGGCAGAACCCATTTTGGGTCGGAGTCTCCGACCCAAAACCCAACCCATTGGGTTTTGGGTTCCGCCCTCTATAACCCAACCCAACCCAAAACCTAATGGGTTAAACCCAATAACCCAATAATAACCCATTTGAACCCATTTTGGCATAAAATATGGGTCTTAGCGTTCATAATAATGCTAAGTCATCGAACAAAATAACTGTTTTTTACAACTATTCTGGTTCGTCTATTAAATATTGCTATATTATCACGGTAATAAGTTAGAAACTTTATATAATTACTCTGGATTTGAAGCTAATTTACTTTATATGATATTGATTACTAATAAAAATTGGGATTAATTATAGTATAGTGGTGTTCTATTAATTCAAGCATTTGTTAACTATAGACTGTTAGGAATATATATTTGTGGCAGAGGTGAGTTTGTAGATACTTGAATATAAATATAAATACAAATAGAAATCTCTTAATCTTAGTTTATTTTCTATATAATTGATATCATATTAAAGCTATATATCTCTTTTCTTATATTCTTACTTAATATATCTAGTACTTGATATAGTATACGAATTGGGGTGGTTTATAAACGATCTCTATACTCTTATACGTACTCCGTCCGATAAGGCCTACTAGATAAAATATTTCTAAGTGATCTTCGGGGGAATGGGTTGTAAATAGGTTCTCTCGGGTTTTAATAGGTTATCTATAGGTTATTAATAGGTTTTATTGGGTTTCGATAGGTTCTATTAGGTTTCGATGGGTTATAAATGGGTTCTGTTGGGTTCTGTTAGGTCGGACCTATTTAAATATAGCTTATATAGCCAATTATTTGATCTTATATCTTATACCTTTTAATCTATCTACTTTACTAGATTTAGGTGTCTATCGTCGGAAACCCCCTTTTTGTAAGTATATACTCTATCTGATTATCCCCCTTATATCCGCTATAGTATTTATCTTTACGATAATTATATCCTAAAGCTAGTATTTTGACTTCCTACCTACTCTTTTCGATAGGGATATAGATAACCTTAGCTATCTTATTCCCTCTTCTCGGGCTCTAACCCCACCTAGTAGCTAAGTTACGATTGAGCCTTTTAATACTATTAATACCGACTTCCTTCGGCCCTCTAACCTTCTACCGATCCTACCCTCTCTTACCCGCGTTAGCCCTAATCGGAGAAAGGTATATGTGCTTTATAACGATATAGCATATAAAGAATGGGTTGACTAGTGGCTATAAACCGACTATAGGTAGAAAAGCAAGCTTTCTTAGGACTTAAATCGTAGTTTAAATATATAGAGCAACTTCGACTAAGTTACCTATACTAAAGATAGTGCGCCAAAGGTAATATATAAGCGCTGCTTAAAGATCCTTAAGCATCCTCATTCTCTATCGCCTAGTGGAAAGGGCTATTATAGCATATCGATAATATTAAAGCATTTAAAGATAGTAGGCTATCGTAAAGCTTAGTAGGGAGGGAAAGGAGAAATTACTAAGTTCCTTCAAAAGGTAGTAAACCCTTATGTTACGATCTGATGATATCATATGCCAGATCTGTTTTTGATTAGTTTGCTTTATTTGTTTGCTCTCGCTTAGCGAGCAAGGACAGGGTTTGCATGGTTTGCTTTGATCTCTGGTTTGATTAGCTTTATCAGAGAGCTCGCCAGATCTTGCTTCCTTTCTCTCTCTTTCTTCTCTGTCTTTAGTATTCTCGTTGAAATGCACTCTCTTGCTTTGAGATCTGGCTTGTCACACCTTACCTCTTACTTATTTAGTTATCCGATTTTACTAACACTCTTAGATATATAGGATAACGGCCAATCGGAAGCTCCTTTTTTATAGTCGGCCTAGGAAGAGTATCTTCTTCAATTCCTTACCCTTAATCGACTTCTATTCTACCTTATTAAATATCTAACATTTTATAAGCTATTCCGATTAGCCCGCTCTACACTATCCCTCCCTCCGATACCCTCTGCTACTATAATACGCCGTCGCCTCTATGATATTATTATAGAACGACAGAAGTCTATCCTCTAAACGCTACCCTATAACGTAAAAATCTCGATCGCATTAGATTGCTGGACTTCTCTATATAATTAAGCGTTTATAGCTATCACTAGCTATTTTATCAATAGTAACTAGGTATACTAAGAGGTTCTACTTAGATTTAAACCACTTTATAGCTCCTATACTAGTTTGAATCTAAGTGGTGTGGTCCTTAAAACTCTAGTTGAGTATCATATCTAAGATCGGGTATTTAGAGTTATAACTGATAATATAACTAATAATAAGACAATAGTTGAGGCTATATAGTAGGCGCTCTCTAGCGATATAATAGTAATCCGAATACCCTATCTTACTTATATTATCTAGCTCTATTTGAACTAGCTCTTTAATCGTCTAAAGGCTATTCCTCTAAATGAGAATATAGAAACGAAGTGGACTAACTAGAAGTTATCTATAGTAAAGGCAAATATTTAGTATCGGATATAGAGGATCTTATATACCTTAAATAAGGTCCGCTATCTTGCTATATATATCTATACAAGTCCTTAACGCTAGGCGGCCTTTCTCCGACTTTAAGAAAAGGGACCCTAGCTTATTCTAATCTAGGATATAAGGACTCGGTAGAATTCTACATTCCTAATACTTCGTCGTGTAAAGAGACTACGTAGTTTCTTCTAGCCCTTCTATAAGGAGTATAACTATAAGGAGATGTTACTTGATAATTAAGAATAGCGTTAAATCGACTATCTTCTATAAATCACTCGGCTATTCTTTAACTATATAATAGAACTCTCGAAGATAAAGGAGGTTATAATATATCTTATCTTTAAGCTATATAATGCCCTTTTTGATCACTTTTTCGAAGTAGAGGCGCTACTTAAACGCAAGCGTGTTCTATAGAAGTTAGATATGCTTAAAGCACTTATAGCCGGTCGCTTAAAGCTTGATAAGTACTACTCTCAAACCGATAATCTTAAAGGATATATCTATATAGTTAGGATAATACTAGCGCCTAATAGCAGATTTCAATTCTTCCTATCTGATAATTAGGAGCCTTACTAGCGTGATACCTACCGGAAATCATTCTAGGAGTTATTAATTCCGTATTAAGAGCGTCTTATAATAAGTTAGGGATCGACTAATACTCTAATAATAGCTTCTAGTTTAAGGCTAAATAAGATACTAAAGAGTAATAAGATATCCGCGAAGCTAGCTAGTGATAAGATGATATAATATCTTAATAGCGGTATGTTTATAATCTGTTTCTTCTCTATAGAGGATAATACTAATTAATTATACTACTAGATCTAATTGATATTAAACCTCTTTAATTCTAGCGGGAGAACTAATCCCGTTTCCCTACGATCGCGTTACTTACTCGCGATATTCTCTCTATCCTAGTAACTAGTGCTAGTGTCGAACGGCTCTTTAATACCGCTCGGGATATTTATCACTACCGCCGTAGTCGTCTAAGGTCCGAAACAATCGAGGAGCTTATATTATTTCTATATATAATAAGATTCAATCTTAAGGAAGCTGAGGTAAAGTAGCTCTAGCAGTTCTTTTTATTAGCTAAGATCGAGTCGGCAAAGGAGGAAAACGATAATTATATAGAGGATGCTAAGCTTGACTTGATTAGTGACAATAAGGAGGAGGAGGAGGAGGAGGAGGAGGGAGTAGATAGTAGACCACGAGAGACATCTCCTTATCTAATAGATATAGATATAGAGGTGATAGAGCTACAGTTACTAGAGACTGCAACTTAGATACGGGCCTTAGGGAGGAAACGTAAGAGTAGAGTAGATGATGATTTTGAGCAATATTAGAGAAATACGTCCTAGTACAATCATTCAATTTATCCTTATTTATTCTGGAAGACCTATCTGTAAATAAAATACTTAATATTATAAGTAAAAAATGCATTAATTATGTAGTTACACGCTAGAAGGCTATTTGGCTGGTTTGCTCTATATTAGGGCCCTAATGGGTTACCTAATAGGTTTTGGGTTATTATCTATAACCCAAAACCTATCGTTGGGTCGAACCAATGAACCCAAAACCCATTTTGGGCTGGGTTGGGTTGGGTTGGGTCCGGGTTAGAGTGGGTTATGCCGAAGTCTAGTAGGAAGATAGTTACGCTCGGCTATAGTGAGATTGTAGTAAAAGCTACTTTACCTAGACTAGGTAGAAAGACGTATATATTTATAATAACTAGGTATTATAGTCCTAGGGGATATAGAAAGCTTTTCGGTATATAGAAGCTTCTAGAAGAGTGGGATATCTCCTATAATACCCGTATAAAGTATCTTATAAACGGTAAGGGCTATATTCTAGGTTATACGGATATAATAGATAGTGTCCTATACCTTATTAGTCCGAAAGAGATTAATTATAATCTAAACGAGATTAATTTAGATTTAGATTCGGATAATAACGATTATAATATTAGTTTTATTAATAAGGTAATAGCTTATAAAGTATACTATTATCTTAGTTATACTAGAAAGGCTTATATTACTTCTATATTAGAATATATAGAGTAACTAGGTGATTATAAATAGTACGGGACTAAACATTTCGACTATAACGCCTATTTTTATAGTAAATTAAAATAAAAGATATCTTATAAACTATAGGCTAGGGTATAAGATATAGTATAGAAATTCTACGTCGATACCTAGCCAATAAAGCCTATAGGGCTAAACGGAGAGAACTACTAGCTACTAATTGTTAATAATACTATTTAATTAATCGAGGGAATTATACTAAAGAATAAAAGCGATACTTTTAATAAGCTTACTACTTTTTATAAGAGGATTAAGCTACTTATTAGTAGATATCTTAGTATTTAGAGGATAGATAGTAGTATAGAATTTAAAGAATTTATTAAATAGGGCGAGAAGCGAGGAATAACTTTTAAGATTATACCTCCGTATACTATAGAGCCTAATAGTATAGTAGAGCGTTTCGGTAGATATATTAACGATATATAACGGACGATAATTCTAGATATAGATATACCGGAGGAGATATAGCTATATACGATAGACACTACTATTTATATTTATAATAGACTAGTTAATCTAAAGACTAAGGTCTCTCCGCTAACGTACTAGCGTTAAGAACTCGAAATTCCGAATTTAGAGCCTTCGTTTAAGTATCTTAGACTATAGGGATTAACTATATATATATATATCCTAAAGCCTAAGCGCGTATAGGCTAGGAAAGCTACTCCTAGAGTCTAGAGGGGAATACTTATAGGCTATAAGGGGGATAGTAGCTATATATTTAAAGTATAAGATCCTACCGCTAGGAAGATAGTAGTGTCTCGAGATATAGGCTTCCTATAGCCTAGTGATAAAGATAGTATAGGACTAATACCGGTATAGCCTATACCTAGTCCTAAAGATCTAGATAGTAATAGTAACGATACTATCGGATTTATACCTATCTCGCTTAACTATAATAACTTAAAACCTAATAAGATATAATAATAGATAGTAAGGATACTACCTATATAAACGCCTACTTAGAGGCCTATATAAACGCCTATCACACTATTAATAATTTACCTTCCTACGATTTATAGAAGCGTCTCTACTATATTATAGATACCGTATAAAAAACCGTAATAGTAGAAGACGGTTACTACGCCCCCGATACGATAGTATAAACTTTTTTAAACTTGTCTCTCTACTATATAAGAAGAGCCTCTTATAATAGGAGCGAGGATTACTAACGTTACGAATAAATAATAGGATATATAGTAGGTCTCTACTATATAGTAGAGAAGAGCTAAATTTGGAGAGAGACTTCGGACCCTAATAGCCTAGGTTTCTTAACTAGCTAAGGGAATATATAATATTCGTAAAAAAGCTTAAAATATTAAAAGGACTATTACCGATTAGAGCTTAGAGATAGCTATATCGGATAATATAATACCTTCTCCGGAGTAATAGAGAGTAGGTTATTAGTACCCCTTCTTATCTCTAATTTAATAAACTATCTGTCTATAATAGGCTACTACCTAATAGGCTAGTATATTACTAAGTCGTGAGATTATATAGGCTATAGAGATAGTATTAAGTAATAAAAACACACCGGTTATAGCGAGATTAGAGGTATTACTAAGACGTAAGATTATCTTAATTAAATCCTCGCCGGACCCTATTACCTAAGACCTAGCCACGCCGGCTCCCCCGCCCCTATAACGTTCGAAATAAGCGAATATCGGAGTCGCCCCTAATTGTTATTACGACCTATAGTAGAAGTATCTCGCCGTCGAGTATAAGAAACGGGATTATAATATTTAACGAGCTACTAAGAGAGTATAAGCGAAGGATTTAGGCGGTAATAATATAACCGAGGGTAGAGGGTAGGGGTCTATAGGACCTAGCGGAAATATAATAGCTATCGCGGAAGATAAGGTCGATATTAATAAACTATTTCTCTATAATAGGAAACTATTATATATAAAGGACGTCGATCTACTATCTATATATAAATAGGTATAGAAGAGCCCTTTCTAGCCCTAGTAGGAAGATACTATATAAAAATAACTTAATAATCTTATAGTAAAAGGTATATAGAGCCTAATTCTTAAACTACTAAAGGCTAAAACCCTACTAGGCTAATAGAGATTTATAGTTAAAACTAATACTAAAGATAAAATCTATAGATTTAAAGTATAATAGGTCGTATATAGCAATTTCTAGAATAAAAACGATAGAGAAATATACGCTCCTATTATTACTAAATATATAATTAAAATCGTATTTATACTAATCGCGGTCTATAGTCTAAAATAGAGATAGATCGATTTTATAGCTATATATCTTAATATATCTTATAAGGATACTAAGATAGTCTATATAAGATAGCCTATAGGATTCGAATACGCCGATACTTTAGGTAATAAGAATTAATAGGTATATATCGGGCCTAAAAGACTCGGCCTACTTATAGAATAAGGAAATAGATAGTAAGCTTCGTTAGATTAGTTTCTATCTACTAGATAATAATCCCTATATCTACCTAAAAGGTAAAGATATAAGACTAACTATTATAATAATCTATATCGATAATTTTATTATTATAGCTCTATCCGATAGTAATATTTAATATATCGTTAATAAGCTTAGAAAGTATTATAAAATAAAGGATCTAAGTAAGCCGAAGTAGTATCTAAACTACGCTCTCGATAAAGACTATAAGAATAGGACTATTACTATAATATAGATAGCCTATATATAGAAGGTACTTTATACTACTAGTATATCTAGCTAGAAAGATATACCGCTACCTACTATCTAGCGTAAGATATAGGTCGATACTATAAATATACTATATAATAATACTTTTAATTAGTATTAGTCTATCGTTAGGATATTAAACTAGCTAGCTATTAAGACTAGACTAGATATCCGCTTTACTATAATACGATTATAGTATAGGCTTATAAAGCCTATATTCTCTAATTATAAAGTAATACTATATATAGTAAAGTATCTACGCTATCGTCTAGATATCGGAATTATACTAGAATATACCGATAAGCTACGATTTTATATATATATATAGATACTTTATATATAGACTAGGAAGATAGTAAATCTACTAAGGGATATATCTAGTATCTCGCTAGATTACTAGTAATATAGTCGATAAGAAAATAGACGAGTACGGCTAATTCGATAATAGTCGCTAAATAGTGCGTATTAGATTAACCCTACCGAGATATAATATAGTTAAATAAAATCGTATGATTATTTATACTCCTAGAATATCGCCCGATAGAGATTTATACCGATAATATCAATTTTTAACTACTACTTTTAAAGAAAGGAGGTAAATCGGTAAATAGATAGCTTACACTAAGGTAGTTTTTCGTTAAAGACGCGGTCGTATAGGGCTATATCGAAATTCACCGTATTAATACTAAGAAGAATGCTGTAGACGGATTTACTAAGGCTCTCGTAAAAGACTAGTTCGAGGTTTTTACTAAGCTTATTAGTATAATCTAAATCTATATGAAAATGCAGAGTTTTGCTATATATACCAGAATTAGAGGTTTTGATAGGAGATATTATATAGGTTCTATAAGGGGGATATTGGATGCCTTGATGCCTCAGGTATCATATATATGTAGATAGAACCCCATAGTTTCTCTCTCTCTCCTTCTCTCTCTCTCCTCTTCGTCCACCCAATACATACAGTGCTTTCTCTATTGATCTATCATCTGTATCGTATTTCCATGATATATTAATAATTCTACTATATAGCGTATGTCTAAGAATCTCTTAGATAGTACTAGTAAAATAAATATAGCTTCTCTTCCCTCTGTAGTATACCTTACTAATATAATCTATATACTATTATACTAATATACCCCTATAATCCTTATAATTATTATAAGGATTATAGTATATAGTATATATAGCTATAAAGTCTCGTTAAAAACTAGTATATAATTAAACCCTTTTTAGGATAAAATATTATACTTAGAAAAGAGTGCTTTATAGCCTTCTTAGTCTTTATATATTATCTAGCTAAGCTAGATCTATATAAAACTTATATAAGGTATTATTAGTATTTTTAGTTAAGAAATTAGCTAGTATATATTTAGAAGGTATTTAGATTATATTAACCTTTCCTTCTAATATAGCTTACTTTATAAAATAATATATAATTTTAATATACTTTAATCGCTTATAAAATTCTAGATTCTTAACTAATTTCTTAGTTAAATTACTATTAACTAAGATTATAGATATACTAGATATATACCCTAATTCTAGCTCTTTTTTTTTATTTTTTAAATATATTAGCTAGATATATAGCTTCTTTAGTAGCCTCCTTTAAAGCTATATATTTAGCTTTATAGCTACTAAATACTATAGTTTTTTATAGTTAAGAATTCTAGCTAATAGGATTATTTAATCCTATAGAGGCGCTTAGGCTAAATATATAGCCTAATATAGATTTTTATTAATCTATATTATTACCCTAATTAGAATTAGAATAGCCTTTTATATATAGGTCTTTACCTAAATATTTATATACTAATCCTAATTTAGGATATACTAGTAAATATTTCTATATCCTATTAAAAGCTATAAAATACTTATTACTAGGATTACTTATATATCTAGTATAGTATATAGTAGTAACGTATTTCACAAGCGAGCTGCGCACACAAGCGAGCTGCGCACACAAGCGAGCTGCGCACCCCCCCTAACCCATTGAATTTAAATGCATTTATCTCAACCAAAACGCCATTAAATTAAATAAACTAAATTCATCATCTATCTGGACATGTCTCTCTTCTATGTCCCGGCTTCCTACATATTCCACACCCTCGGGGGGGCTTTGTACGCGGTTGTAAAGCCGATTCTCCATGTATGCCGGGACCCGGGGTAGGTGCTTCAAGTGTTTCTACCGGCCGCATAATTAATGCAGATGCTTCCTGAACTGAGAGGCCTTCTTCCGCTGGTATCTGCCTTCGGGATCTAGTGCGCTTTTGCTTCTGCTTCTCATTGGCCGCACGTAATTCGCTCACTTCTTTCTCTAGAAAGGCGGCGGATTGTATAGTGATTTGGCAGGCCTTTAAAACCTGGTTTATCGCGCAATTGAGCGGGCTAGGGGGGCTCCTTGATCTCATACGAAGCAGTGCTTTTATTGAGGAGGCTTGCTTTTGCAATTGCACATAGTTCGAGGGCGTTTTTGGATCCCAATCACTACCCCGGCTGGAAGGGGGGGTAGGGGTTCGAAGCCGAATATCAAGCTTTGAAATCACTCTCTCCGGTGAGAAAGGGACTAAAC
>MLQL01000141.1:0-10638 GCA_002072365.1 Penicillium flavigenum | reverse complement strand
TTTTAGTTAGTTAGAGAATTTTACCATCGTGAATTTACCAATACGTTCGCCATACACCTAATTTCTGTCAGTTATGAGCCCGGAATCGCTTCAATTTTGATCTCTTTTCCATCCTTTTGTTAAATCTTATATATATTGAGCTATAGGCTGCACGGAGATAACAACCCCTGAATCGAGACAACCCCTAAGAAGCATCAACAATAATATCGGAAATCTAACCTACGAACGTCAACTGAACCATCACGATATCGGATTACATTCTCTCCGCGAATTCGTCCTCTCGCGTTACCTTAAAGGACATATCGAACTAGGAGCTGTGGCTCTCGATGATCAAAACCATTACGGAGCAGTTCGACGTCTGGGATCTGTGTGATCCGGAATCAGATACGGAACCCGCACTTCCGAAAGAACTAATCGAACCGAGTTAGGAGGATCTAAAGAGAGATCACCTAATAGACTGGTTTTATCTGTACGGCGTACTAAATACGTAGTATAAGAGAAAGCTTAGTGTATACAAAAAGAAGCTCTAGGGTAGGAAGATAGTTACAAATACAATCCGCTAGAGTATCTATAAAAAATACTAGGTTATTATAGACTAGGAGACACTATAGGGGCTGCTTAGGAATCTGCGACAGCGGGTCTCACCGGAGTGTAACCCTATATATAGAGCAAGCCTTCGCACGGTATAGAGGAATCTAGATAGAGGTCTAGATAAAATAATAGACATTAATTAGTGGCTGCTAAATTAGTAAACCTTGCAAAAACGCTATATAAAAGTAGGGATTATAGAGGCTAGGGAGGCTTCAATCCAATTTCTAGAAGCTGTATTAGTGATTTCACCGGAATTCTATATAGCCTAGATCGTTATAGCTGAGATAGCCTCTACTAGTGAGAGAAGCGAGGAAGAAAGATAGGCTGATTTCGCAAACCTACTTACCCGGTATAAAGCCTATTAGCTTATAGCCTATAGAAAATAGGTAGCACAAAGAGGCCTATCAAAAGCTGTGTTTTCAATATAGTAGGGCCACTAGGAAGCTCAGCCCGGAGATTTAATAATAAGCAGCTTAGCTAGCAGATCTGCTAGTAAACTAGCTAGGAAGAAACTATCTGATTTTCCTATTAAAAAGCGGTTCTGTCTATATAGTAAGATAAGACATACACTATAGAGATGCTAGGCTGGATTCCTAGAGGATAAACCGGCTAGTATACTAGATATATACCTAGATAAAAAGAAGGCATAGGATAGAGCTATAAAGGCAGACCCTAAATAGAGAGCCTTTGTTAAAAAGAAGCGAGTAGAAGAGAAAAACATATAGGCGAACCTAGTTTTCTAGCCTAGAGCACTAGGCTTCTTCGTAGCTAAGAACTAGCTAGTGAACGACGTATTTAAGATCTAGAAACCCGTAAAGATCGATTAGAAATATTCTGAGATCGATCACGAACATTCTGCGATTGATTATGATCATTCTGCGATCAATTATAAATATTCTATAAACATTCACGATTATTCTATATTCCACTAAACTAATTATAATCCTCTCTACGATAGATAGCTTATCGATACCGGTGTATAAGTCTATATTTATAATAACCGGAGGTTATTTATCGAATTTTAGAAGACGACGAGCTCGATTCGGGTAGGAGACACGAAGACGATAGTGGAAGGAATCGGAACTATCTCAATCTATAGTATTAGCCCTAGGAACGAAGTACCGCTACAAATAGATTTATTTAATATCAAATACTCGCTAGGTTTCTATACGAATATTATCGCCTATAGTCAGATATTTAAGACAATAGGAGCGTTCTTAAACTTTAAGAAGAACTAGATCGAATATGACGATATCCCACTATATACTATATACCGGGATTAAAAGCTTCCCTAGCTAGTGCAGCCGAACTAGCCGTTAGTGAATGCTATAAAGAAGTTAGCTAGAGACCCTATATCTAAAGCCTCTATTAAAACCTAGTATCGTCGCCTAGGCTATATTAGTAAAGAGAGGATTAAAAAGCTCACTAAGATAACAGAGGGTATATAAATAGCTAGCGGTAACCCTATAGAAAAATAGGTATACGAAGCTTGCTAGTTAGCAAATATACCTAGGCAGATCTTATAGAGGAAGATAGGCTAAGCCTATAGGGTACTTAGCAGAGTGCACTTTAACCTCGTATAAAATCAGCCTACATATAATAGATATATCTAGTTAACGCATTTCTATCTTAATAGGATTAGATGCTATTTTGTATTCACTTACGTGAAGAAGAAGGACTACTAATAGGCTGTTAGGAAGTTTATCGCTATAATCCGAAACTGGCTAAATATCAGAATTAAGGTCTTCCACTATAATAATAAGCGTAGTGCTAGTAATAAGGTTGAAAATATAATTAAAGCTAAAGGCTACGTTATAGAGCACTCACCTCCTAAAACACTAGAGATAAACGGACTAGTAGAGAGATCCGGAGGTGTAATCATCCAAATAGTAAGGGTATTAATTAATAAAAACCCGGATCTACCGAAGACGCTCTAGCCGGAAGCAGTGTATACGTTAGTATATATACTAAACCGTATACTAACAAAGCTAGTAGATAGAAGATAGATTATACCTTAGATAGAATTGATAAAACTAGCTGCACTAGATAGGATTAAGGACTAGCGAATTAACCTTTCAAACCTTAGGGTATATAGCTACTTAGCGTACTTAAGAATCCTAGATTTAAAGCGTATATAGTTAGATAAGATATCACCGAGAGTAGAGATCGGATTCCTAGTAGGGTATATCTCCAAAAACCTATATAGGATCTGGTTTCCGTATAAAGGAGGATAGTATAGAAGGGTAGACGTCGTTAGAGATACTATTTTCGATAAGATACGGCGGTATACGACGGCGAAGAAGCTAGAATCAGAAGATATAGTTAGTACGCTAACAAATGCACTAGAAGAGAGAGAGAACTGGCCTACTATCCTAATATAGGATGAAGCTCAGTCTAAACTGAGTACCTAGATGTAGATGCCGTCATCCATAGCCCGCATCGCCCTATATGATGACGTTTAGCATATATAGCAAGGTTAGGATCCGTATATAGATACAGATTTATAAGATATAGAGATATAGGATGAAGATGCGGAGATGTAAGATGTAGAGATACAAGATGTAGAGATGTAGGATATAGATCTGACAGATAGAGAGATATAGGATAGAGAGATACGAAGTGAGAGATTTAGAAGACAGCAGACCCCAATTGCTATACAAAAACTATCTAATAATATGCCAATTACCCCGGCGTCGATCAGACCACAGCAAATAGCAAATAGAGGCTATATGCCTAGGTCCTTCCTATCACCTCTATCACCTACTTTACCAGCATCCCATACTATATAAAATTAGCCTTTTTCATTAGAACGGACCCCGTTTTTATCATCTCCCGCACTAGATACCCCGGAATCAGCCTCACAAACCCCGAGATCTCTATATATAGACTATATAGAAGCTGTAGATACCGCAGACGATACAGATCCTAAGCATACCGGTGACGACGAAGTGAGACACTATAGAATACCCGGTAAGACTAAAAGTGAGAGTAAAGTGAGAGATACTAGAACGTATAGTGAGACCGAAGTGAGAGATAACTCACTACTAGAACTAGCCCTAACCTCCGCTATATAGACTACTATACCGTCTGTTAAGACTAGGGGGGTGGATTACGAAGATAAGATCTCAGAGAGCGAGATACAGCTGCAGTAGGAGCTGTCACAAACCCCGGTTTTATATATAGAGCCTGTACGTGTAAGTAGAGACAGATCAGATGGTATTAATACTACGAATATCATCTTAGGATCCAGATCTCGGAAACCTAGGTAGGACCCCGACTATATAGTATACCTCGCTATAGAAGAAGACGAACCACTAGCGCTAGTTCATATATTTAGAGCCTATATAAACTAGAGATTCGAAACAGACTAAAAGCCTAGGAAGCCTTATAGAGATTAGCTTCCCCCGGAGCCGCAGAACTAGAGTGAAGTCAAATCCTATCCTTACACAAAAGAGTTTATAGTAGTAGCGGAATTCGAGATCGATACGCTATATAGAAAGGAGACCTTCTCCTAGGTTCCGATCCCGAATACACAAACCATACAAATCCTACTATTAAAATAGGTGTTTATATACAAATTTGATACCGATAGTGTGCTTAATAAGTTCAAAGCTAGAATCTGCGTGCGGGGAGATCTTTAGTAGATAACACCGGAAGAAAAGAGAGCTACTATACTAGCGGTAAAGATAGCGAGAGCGGTTTTTATATTAGTTGCTACATTTGATCTAGATATAAAGTAGCGAGATATTATTAATACATTTCTAAACTCTATCTTATAAGATAAGATTTATACTCGCTATCCCCCCGGTTTTAAAGCATTAGGCCGATACTAGATACTATACCGTACGCTATACGGACTACGGATATCTCCACGTTTATAGTAGTAAGAAGCTACTAGGGTGCTAGTAAAACTAGGCCTTACCCCTATACCGGAGGATCTATACATTTTTATTATAAACGGGATTATCGTTTTCTTCTATATAGACGATATTATTATTATAAACCACCTAGACTATATAAAACAGGCTGCTAATCTAGATAATTAGATGAAAAAGCACTAGGAGCTTCGTGAATTTGACGCTAGTTGGTTTCTTAATATACGTATTATCAGAGATCGGACTAATAAGAAGCTCTAGCTATACTAAGACAGCTATATTAAGAGTATAGCGGTAAGATACAGTCTGATCACTAACCGGAGGGTAGATACCCCCCTAAGTATAGAGCTATTGCTCCCCTTTAATAGCGTTACGATAGCGAGCCAGATCTATGGTTTTTAGGCCAAAGTGGGATTAGTTTAGTACGCTACTACGATCTCTAGACTAGACGCTATAAAAGTAACTAGCAAACTAGCTAAATTTCTTCTCAACCCCGGACCGAAGCATCTAGATACTATTAATAGAGTCATCCAATATCTCTACTAAACCCGCTACTATACAATTAAGTACGGAGTTTAGATAAAAGATAAGAATTCTAGCCTACAGCTTGTAGCAAAATCTGTTAAATTTGCAAGCGATATATCTTTTAGAGATAATAGAGATCGGAAGAGCTTAGAGGGCTATATATATAAGCTCTATAGTGGTCCTATAGACTAGAAGGCTTCAAAATAGAAGACTATCACCACGTCTACCACCGAAGTAGAGCTTTTAGCTCTATCCGAAGTAGGCAAAACCGTCCAATAGTGGCGCCGAGTTCTCGAGTCCCTAGGGTTTAAACCCTCTCACACGCTATTAATTGTATACGACAACTAGCAGACTGTTAATCTACTAACAAAGGAAGGCGCCACTATACATACAAAGCTTAGACATATTGACATCAACAGGCTTTAGATGAAATAGGAAGTGAACGCCGGCCGCACTAATATATATTGGATTCCTATAGCAGAGATGCCGGCAGATGGCCTTATAAAGATACTGCCGAGGCAGAAGCAGCAGGCTTTTAGACATCTGCTTGGGATGAGAGAGATCAGACATCTGATTATAACTCACAGTGGCAGCTCTTGAAGCTCGGGATCTGTGAATAGCTTCAAAAGCTGGGGGGTGTGTCAGGAAACAGACTGATTACATGGATTACCGAGTCCAATACCATTGAATCATGTGATTTTAGACTATGCAAATTGCTTACTAATTATGTGTCCGACCAGACTGTCAAAACCGGACCATTGTTGTTTTTAGTTAGTTAGAGAATTTTACCATCGTGAATTTACCAATACGTTCGCCATACACCTAATTTCTGTCATAAGTGTTTATCGGTCAAGCCGATTTCGAGAACGACTGTATCACGGACACGTGAAGACAGTTGCTTGTTTACTGAGTATGGAGGGCGTGGAGATCAATAGGAGGGGTTTAATAGATCCGCCCATTTGTCGAGCGGTTTCACATGGTCATCTCGATATGGTAAGGCTCTTAGTATAGCAAGGCGCACGTCTGAATATTAATAAAAGCACGGTCGCAACCTATAACACTACTCTCTATATTACTACCTATAGCGGTGACCTAGAGATAGTCCGAGAACTACTACGCTATAGCCGAATTGATATTAACTTGAGGAATTAATGGTTCGAGGATCCACTAACGTTAGCGGTTAGGGGTGGACATTTCTCGATTATTAATATATTTATAGCTAACCCTAGACTAACATACTTTAGTTTAAGGAGATCCCTAGATCTAGTAAAGGACTATTATATCTAGAGGGCTATTCGAGGCAGAATTTATAACTATAATACTACTAAAAGATTATTAAAACGGTCTCCGAGGAGAATATTTGATCGTTTATAAGGGCTAGCGATATCTACTTTAGGTACCTCTAGTGATATAATACGAGATAGCTATTCCTAGCGCCTATTAATATTAATATTAGGAATTAAATAATCTACACTTCCGTACTTCGAATAGTTTATAGTCACGGTAAAGCTTTAATAATTTGAAAGTAATATATAGCCTCTACGTATCGGAAGTATACTTATAGACTACTATTATAAGATAGTCCTTATATTAGTTTGTGTTAATACTATAGGTGCGATTTAATCCCGCTTATTCCTAAGTAGTTTGCCCTAAGTAGCTAGTGAGATTAAGCGTTAGCGGTTAAGCTAACTATTCACTAGCTTTAAAGTTACGGTAGATCCTAAGTAAGGAAGCACTAGTAGAAATAATAGTAGCCTCGCGTGAATTGTCAGCTATAAATAGCCCTCGAGTATAATTTCCGATCCAATTAATCGTGATAACGAAATTAGACTATCCTACTTACCTTTCCTAATCGATCGGCCGGCTAAGAGATAGTGCCGAATATCCTAAGCTATAGAAGATAAACCTATAGTGGAAATTCATTTATAGTAAGCTTTAAACGGTATAACTATCGAACCTAAGGTTAGTTATATNAAAAAAAACAAAAAAAAAAATAAAAAAAAAAACAAAAAACGACCCACTAATTCTAAATAGATTCTAGCGAGAATACGGGGTATCCTTATAGTAGAGTCTATAAAAGTAGTAAATTTCAATAACTCTCTCGCTATACCAACCCCTAAATTGCTTGACTTCTACTTTTCCCTATAGGAATGCTATATCGTCAAATCGGCCTAGGAAATACGACTCGAGGAGTAGCGACAGCTTTAAGCGTTAAATGACTTGCTAGCAAGCGATAGCGATATCCTTCTAGAGCTCTACAATATGCAAGCTTTAGTATTATAGGAACGTAAGCTAGCGGTTTAGGCTCTTTATAATAGTGTTGTTCTAGCCTTAGAAGCGAGCGATCTTCAAGCCTACTCTATCGATAAGCCTGAGCTATAATAAAGACTATATGGTAGAATATTTATAGGTAGGAAGAATGATATCTGATTCTCCGCTATCTTTATACGTTATCCCTAAGGATAGATAAGTCCTATACTACCGGTAAACTTTTGTTGTATTAGTGACGGGTGCTAACGGTGTACGCTATTGATACATTTAACGCATTCGGTAACTTAGTATATGGTTATAAATTCCCCTAGTTTATCCTCATTCTGTGTAATAAGAGAGGAATAAAAACTGCTCTGTCTCCTACTTTCTATCCCTCCTAACCTATATTAAATCGCTATATTACACACTTTAATATTTTCCCTATAGCGTTCGACGGCTAGTTATATACTAGAAATAAACGGATCGAACGAGAATAGTCTATACCCGTTTCTTTAATAGGAGTTTGCGCTAATATTAATAGACTACGATTTAGATCTCGACCTTTACGCTATCTAGTATAACTCTTCTAGTATACCGACACCGCCTCCCTATCTCGCTACTAATCCTAATGATCTGTGGTAGGATTTTTTTAGTAAAGACGATCCTATAGAATACGAAACTTAAGGGTCTTCCTTAATCGAATACCTTTTCTATCCTAATCTCGATAGTCTATCCGGGTTTAAGTAGATAGGTCTAGATCCTCTATCTAACTCTACTCGGGCTAGCGATATTTTCCTCTATATATTAACGCTCCTTTTCCCTAAAGAGGTGCACTAGATAGAATTTCGGTTTATACGATTTGACCGGATATCTAATAAGACTATAGGAGAGGATCTATTCTTCCTACTACGGGTTAAAACGGCTATAGGAAATCTCTATCGGATACGCAGATAGCTACTAGACACACTTACCTAGTATACTATCCGTGTAACCGGTACTAGCTTCCGACTATCCCTTTAGCTTCGTACGGAATCTCTACCGTATTTAAGGCACTTAATATATTCTCTATTAACTAGGCTTTCCCCGACGCTTTCCCTAAACCTACTATTTTTTATATATAATATATTAAGTAGTTACGAGTGAGATTAATCTGAATCAAGCGGGATTGTTCGGAGGCATATTATAGTGAAGACTTTAATAATAAATCGAAGGCTATTTTAAGCCTTTTTACTATAAACTAGGAAATATATAGCTGCTTTCTATACGGTCATTCCTACACTACGTCGATTATAGTATTTGTCGCTAAGATAGGATAGGGCAACCCAGAATAGGCAACTCCTTAATCTGCTCTTATAACGTCCGTTAACCCGGCCAAATTAGGGGTGTAGGGGTAGTTCTAGTCATCGAGTAGGCTGATCAGTCGTTCCCGAGATGATTTTAATACCTATCCGAAAAAGCGTAGTCGAGCTAGCTACTTCTCGTGGTAAAGCTAAAGACCGTCCCTCTCTTTCCTTAGGTACGTACTAGCCTCCTTTAAGATCCTATTACTCTACTCAATCTTTTAGATATCGATATGCTTAGAAATGTATGACTCCTATAGGCGTCGGTAGAGTCTAACAAGTCGAGTAGCTAGAAAGGCAAACTCGGAATCATCGCGTTCGAGGTCTGCTAGTACCTTTAAGATAGGTTAAAATAGCTCGGTAGCCAAAGTATGTCTTATTACTTCTTCGTGTTACGAAGGGGAGAGCTACGATAGTCAGCCAAAGAATTCGAAGCCGAAGGGTTTCACTTACCAATGGAGGGACATGATCAGAAGGTTCCACATTATTGTCCTTATCACTAAGGATTGGCAATTCACTAGGCTGCTGTTCTTCTTTTTCCTGGTCTGGCGAGCTGTTTGGGGACTCCATTCTGTCCGCAGGAGAAATTAAAGATGGCAGTACTGTTCCCATCATGCCTTGGTGTCTCTTATAGAATATGCAGCCGCAGGTAACTATGCACTGGGTTTTACGATCACCGAGCTAGGTCGGTCAATAAACGCAAGCAGCTTTTGAAGGAATTTGTTTTTAATTTTAGTGTTTGATTAGTAGTAAATCTGATAAAAGGAAAAGTGATCAATGGGTTGGTGGGGAAACTAATAAAGCCTCACTATGTTCACTATGTTAAGGGCCAGATATGAACGCTCATCGAGTGAAACACATTTCAACCGGGAAATCTTCACTTTCGTTGAAATTCTCAGAAACTCGACAAACAGAACATTGTAAAACTTATAGTGACCCAAAAAAGAAGTTCAGAAAAATAGAACGGAAAAAAGACTTGACTAATGTCTCTTCATAGTCACAAGTTCGAAAATTGAGTGTTGACAATGTATGGCCAAGCTTCAACGGGTTAACGGGCTGAGCACCCGCACATCATACCGTGACCTCGCTTTCTGCAGTCTAGGCGGACAGACCCACAGCTCAACACAACCAACACAACACTAAAGCGAGGCCAGGAACAGAAGTCCAAGATTTCTAGAGATGGAATTATAGGCGCTTTTCGGTGATTCAACGTTGAGTCGCTCATAGATGCGCTGATCAAGAACAAGAGATATGAGCATGTCATTGCGGATTAAATTTCTCCCACAAGCCTCAATTAGAGAGGGCCGTGAAGGATTCAACAGTCAGCCAACATTTCTTGACCGACTCAGCATCCCTTTTCTCAACACCGCTCTTACTAGTCTCTCTCACTGAGCATTTAAAGTCAAAAGCAGCTGTCGCTGGAAATAATTGCGGTGAAAAGGAGACACGGGTTTCAACAGGCCTCAGTTAGGAGTGTCCCTCCACGCAAGCAGAGCACTTGTGAAACAGGATGAGCCGAGAAGTCTATAAATACGTCTTCTACCCCCGGGCAATTTGCTCTACAATTTATTTACATTTGACCACGCAGAGTCAAGCAGGCCTTGTGCCTGAGGCACTTGATAAGTTCTTACCTTTGACCCAGTACTGAAATTTGTACTGTACTGACATTTATAGAATACAACATGGACCAGCAAGCCAGGAGGTGCCTGTGGAAGATATTTTTCTCACCAAATCCACTTTGCAACCAGCCAGCCAATCGAAGAGACATGACTTAGGCTGACTGGTCCAAACGTCTATGCGAAGATGTCAGATGTCTCTCCGCCCCAGCCGACTGAGCTAGTCTACTGGACAGACCCGCGTGTATCCCCAAGGCAAAAGCGCGAATACCACGTCGCAGGTGTGTGAATCTTAGCTTGACCTGTCTGGAGTTCTACTGATCCTGAAGTCGAGGCGATCTAGAACCGAGGACAGTCGACCACAATACACGCGCGCAAGGACCATAGCTCTTTGTCGTCCCTTCATCCCTAGGTTTTGCCAACAGAACATGTGAGTCATGT
>MLQL01000140.1:0-10768 GCA_002072365.1 Penicillium flavigenum | reverse complement strand
CGCCAGTTCCTTCGCCACCATATCACATGCTACCCTGGCGGACAATCCCGTAACCGGGATCTCGAAAGGGCTACCCCTGAGTCCCATCGGCAAAGGAAGATTCAGAGGCCTAGGCTAAGCGAGCACATTGAGATGGCCACAAATGAAGCAAACGGCAATGACCGTGGTAATGTGCCAGAGTATAGGAGCGAATTTGACTATTAATGTGCACCCAATTACAAAAAAAGAATTTGATCACTGGGATTTTGGGTTCAAAGGGATCTTAAAAAGGAACTTGTTGGAAACTGCAAGCCATCAAATCTGGGCAGGCTTGTCGATTTAGTACAGTAGACTAGATGCTGGGAGTGACATTATCTCGAAACTCAGCCTTCCAGGCTACATAGAACGATGCGTTACAAATTGATGCTCTGTGGTCTACTGTGCGTATTGATCTTGATTATATGAGTGATGTTTTCGAGATAAGGAGGGGAAAATATGTTTGTTCGAATAAAAAGGTCGGCAATTGTACGTATTTTATCTTCAATCGGCTCAACATCCCTTCGGTGTGACCAGTAATTTAAGTTAGCAAAAGGACAGGTGACCAAAATATAGATCGCAACACGGCCCAATGAAGATATATAATATGGGAGACTCGTAACAGCTAGAACATCGGATATTTCCTCGCACACTATGGGGCTTTGAGAAACTCATCTTTTAGTATAGATTATTGCTCCCTGATTGGACCCCATTGAGGGTGCTCTGCACTGTTTGCCATGACAAGGAACCTGGGCTGCCAGGGATTGACAACGTTGGACAAGTCAACCGTATGTCGTGCAATATTCGACATATTGAAACTGCCTTCCGTTCCCCACATAGGGATCACTTGTCCTGGGCGAAGCATGCGCACAGGAAGCACAGGTAATACTGTCTGGGGGAGATTTTATGCCTGAGAAAGACCTTTCCGAAAATTCTGGTGTATGGATCATTCAAGCCCAACTATCCAACTGTACGTCTGTTCGCACAACCTTCCCCCATAGCGTATGGGAACATTCAATTGAATGAGCAAGTTTCCGCAAACTAGACTTAATAGGATATCGTTATTTCATAGAGCAATGGTGTAGTGTATTTACTTAACCAAGTAGGAGTTATAAGAGAGCGCTAATACATTGTACACAACTTCGGGTTAGTGCTGAGTACGCGCGCGAGCCATTGTTAAATGTCGACACCTGAACGAGGAATGGGCCCATTTTCGGATGCATCTTGAGCCAATTTCTTTGTTGAAGTCTACTCTGTGAAAGGTTATGGCCATGAATTTTCCCTCTGTGAAGCAATCTGAACAGTCCGAAGTGCCCTGAGTCCTCTGCGCCTACCACTACCCTTTTTGAAGCGACTATTGCTCCATCGGATAGATTTGCGGTTGAAAATGGGAACAACAATAGGAAAGTCGGCGTCAATGTTTTGGGGTCAGTGTTGGAATCGACAATCCTTTTATTGGCCTAGGAACATAAATAGTGATGGGGAGAACCAATCGAATTTGCGTTGAGGAACGATCACCGATCGGCTCATTGTTCCACTTGCTCGAATACAATTCTTAATTTCTCGCAAAATTCCATCCCGCATGTGGGTGATATCTAGAGCGAACAGAGACTTGTGTTTTGGTGAGTTGCGAGTGTTGTGGTGAGTGTTGTGTCGTGGTGAGATGTAAATGTTGATGTGGTGAATGATCGGGCCGCCGCGGCGAATGAACGGTGGTCAACGTCTAGACCTCGCCACCGCCCATTGGACAGCCCATCAGTTTATGTAAATTCTTAAATGACTTTCGGAGATCTATCTGGTTATTTACGTCTGTCACTGTCACCTAACCCCCATAACCGCTAGTATAGTGGGTAATTGGTCATAATAAAGGTGTATTCTATTATATAGTGTATTGGATATGTCGTATTTATAATAAGTTTATTAATGCGACTGGTAGGTAGTATATTGCAAGTGGATTTTTTAACATATTTTGAAGTCATATATATTTACACCCAATATTGTCGCATCACTATTCTTATATATTTCGGATGACACTTTCAATTTCGTTCAGACTCGATAGAGTATTTATTTTACTAAGCTTGATTTTAACTGAGGGCATTCATTATATATCTTCCTAATCTTTTAGAAAATTGTTCGCCGATAAATATTACCTTTTGCAACGTAACCTTTCTGTGACCTGGGCTATCCAAAGCCACGGCGCACCATTCAATGGCTGTTTCATGGGTCCTAGTACTATGCCAGCCCTTTTCTGCAGATTTCACACACTGGACAACCAAAATTCGACAGTTACATCATAATGACATAACATTGAATGACCGCATTCCTACCCCCAGTGGTTTGAGCAGTACTGACCAGTTACATACCCAACCCGAATGAAAAACTACGCTGGCCCTAGATCTTTATCGGAGGCTGACGTATATGATTCTCCCTTTTGTCTTCGACACCTTCGTAAACCCTTGATAGTCTACATCTCTCACGTGCCTCTTGTGGACTGCAACCAAATAGCATAAACGCCTGTCCTTTCCGATTAAATCGACCACTTCATTTAATCTTCGCACCCATGCTATCTCATCATTTTCACTCATTGTACGGTGTTGTCCATCGCAATTTTTTTGGAGCAGAGAATTGAACACTATCCAGGCTATGACCTCTCCATTGGGATTTTACACAATCTAGCCTCTATCTGTACGAGCTGCGAATCCGTAAATTGGCCTGCATCGAGAGCGGGCACCGGAGATCAACACAACCACGATGGGTTCCTCGCCTGACGCCAGTAACACCTCGGTCGGCGTTCTCACCAATCTTCCGCAGCCTTTGCTCCAATCCTCTATGGAAAATGCCGAAGTGGTCGACACCAGCATGCTCCCAGATGGCAACAGTCATTTGTCGCCTACGGACATGCGGACATCGTCATCTATTCGGTCGTTTGACTCTTCAGAAGGCCAGGACCAACAAAGCCGTATGAAGTTGCCGTACGATCCCTTCTCGCCTAAAGCCGACATGCCTGAGTCCCATCCCCACGTGCTGTCCGCGCCCTCTGCGCCGCATCGTGACAAGTCAGTAGAGCCTCAGTGCACCACTCAAACACTGAGTAATTATGGCAAAGGCAATCACGTGCTCATGTTGTCTCATAGATTTCAAGTCAGGGGGAACGCCGGCGATGATGCGGACATTCTCGAACCAGAACCAGGCCGGGAATCTGATTTTGAAGTGAAGAACAACAAGTTCGCTTTTTAGCCCGGCCAGTTGAACAAACTCCTGAACCCCAAAAATTTCGGCGCTTTCCGCGCTCTCGGTGGATTATCCGGGCTGGAAAAAGGTCTGCGAACCGACGCACGAAGCGGCTTGAGCATGGACGAGGCCGCGTTGGACGGAACGGTAAGTTTTGACGTAGTGTCACGAACCTTGGTTTCGTTTCCCAAACCAGCCTCTTCATTGGAGACGCTGCCCACTGCTACTACGGACGGACTGGCAATAAAACAGCCACATGGCCCGTTTTCAGATCGGCGACGGGTGTTCGGGATCAATAAACTTCCTGAGAGGAAGCTCAAATCCATTTGGGAGCTCGTTTGGATCGCGTACAACGACAAGGTATTAATTCTACTATCAATCGCCGCCGCTGTCTCCCTCACAGTGGGAATTCCCCAATATCTACGAGCAACGGGCGTGGAATGGGTGGAGGGTGCCGCGATAATCGTTGCCATCCTTGTTGTTGTCACTGTCGGTGCGGCGAATGATTGGCAGAAAGAACGGCAATTTGCGAAGCTCAACAAGAAGAAAGAGGATCGATATGTCAAGGTCATCCGCTCAGGCAAGACAATGGAAGTCTCGATCTATGACGTTGTAGTCGGCGAGGTAATGTACCTGGAACTGGGCGATTTGATACCCGCCGATGGAATTATGATCGACGGACACGATGTCAAATGTGACGAGTCCTCAGTAACGGGCGAGTCGGAACTCCTTCGGAAAACAGCCGGCAGCGAAGTATACCGGGCAGATACACAGAACGAAGACCTGAAGAAGATGGATCCCTTCATCATGTCTGGCGCCAAGGTTGAAGAAGGCATAGGGACTTTCCTGGTCACTGCTATTGGTGTCCACACAGCTTACGGCCGCACAATGATGTCTCTTCAAAATGAGGGTGAAATTACACCGTTGCAAGTAAAGCTGGACGTGCTGGCCGATTACATTGCCAAGATCGGTCTTGCCTCGGGCCTTCTACTGTTTGTAGCGCTCTTCATCAAATTTCTGGTCCGACTCGAAGGCATTAAGGGCGGTGCGGACGCCAAAGGGCACGCTTTTTTGCGCATCTTCACTGTGGCCGTTACCATCGTCGTCGTGGCGGTACCCGAGGGGCTGCCACTACAAGAATGATCGAGGACAACAACCTCGTGCGCTGGCTGCGGGCATGTGAGACAATGGGCAGTGCCACGACAATTTGCTCCGACAAAACCGGTACTCTCACCGAGAACAAGATGAGTGTCGTAGCTGCGATTCTTGGCACCACGTTACGATTTGGGGATGTACTGTCTTCAGACCATGCGGCCAACGAAACAGGGGCGGAGGTTCTTTCAGCCCCAGAGTTCACGTCCATGCTCTCACCATCAATTAAAAGTCACCTGCTCCAATCGATTGTGCTCAACTCGACTGCATTCGAGGGTGAGCACGATGGTGCGATGACGTATATCGGATCCAAAACGGAGACGGCTTTGCTATCATTCGCGCGAGAACAACTCGGACTCGGGCCAGTGGGTGAAGAGAGAGCAAACGTGAACATTATGCAGATGTTTCCGTTTGACTCGAGTCGCAAATGCATGGCGGTGGTCGTTCGAATCGATAACGGAAAGTATCGGATGCTGGTTAAAGGCGCTGCAGAGATTTTACTAAGCCAGTCGACGCAGGTCGTGCGGGATCCAACCAATGATCAGGCGGAGGCACCGCTATCTGACGAGAAACGGACCACGCTGGACACTATAATTACCAACTACGCGTCTCGCTCCCTAAGATGTATCGCACTTGTGAACCGCGACTTCGAACAATGGCCACCCCGTGGAGCACCGACGCACGAGGATGGTTGCAGAATGCAGTCTTTGAGCCAATCTTCAAGAACACCACAATGCTAGGCCTATTCGGCATCCAGGACCCCCTCCGACAAGGAGTTGCTGACGCGGTCCAACAGTGCCAGCGCGCCGGGGTTTTTGTCAGGATGGTGACCGGCGACAATTATCACAGCCAAAGCTATCGCGCAGCAATGCGGAATCTATACGGCTGGTGGTATCTCCATCGAGGGCCCCCAATTACGCCAGTTGAGCCCTCGTCAGATGAACGTGCTTATCCCAAGCCTACAGGTCATGGCTCGGTCAAGTCCGGACGACAAGAATATGTTGGTGCGCCAGCTCAAGAAACTCGGGGAGACTGTCACCGTGACTGGGGATGGGACCAACGATGCGCAGGCACTCAAGACTGCCGATGTTGGCTTCGCAATGGGAGTCTCAGGCACTGAAGTCGCCAAGGAGGCGTCGGATATTATCCTGATGGACGACAATTTCGCATCAATTGTCAAGGCCATGGCGTGGGGTCAGACGGTGAATGATGCAGTCAAAAGATTTCTGCAGGTAAGATCACAATAACCCGCCCCGAGACCAAAAGCTCACTATCATTAAGTTTCAAATAACCGTCAATATCACTGCTGTCGCGCTCACCTTTGTTTCGGCTGTTGCCGGTAATGATGAGCATTCCGTCCTCAGCGCAGTACAACTGTTGTGGGTCAACCTCATCATGGATACCTTCGCTGCTCTTGAATTGGGTAAATTCTCACATTTTGGTATTCTGAGGTGGTTGCTAATTCCTCTGTAGCGACAGACCCTCCTTCGCCGCATGTTCTCGAACGCAGACCCGATCCCAAATCCGCGCCACTCATCACCTTGACAATGTGGAAGATGATCATCGGACAGGCCGTCTATGAACTTGTTGTGACGCTCATTTTGAACTTTGCTGGCCAATCCATTTTCCCAACCTGGGATAATGGACATATGAAGACAGTGGTGTTCAATACATTCGTCTTCATGCAGATCTTCAATCAGTACAAGCAAGTAGTGGGATTTCCTACTGATCAAGACTTTTACTAACCCCTGCAGCTCCCGCCGTGTGGACAATCGTCTAAATATTATGGAAGGCATTTTTCGTAACAAATGGTTCATTGGGATCCAGCTCATCATCATTGGTGGCCAGATCTTGATCATCGTCTTCGGCGGGGCAGCCTTTTCCGTGCATCATCTCGACCAGGTCTCCCAGTGGGCAGTCAGCCTAATACTGGGAATACTCGCGGTACCGGTGGCGGTAATCATTCGCCTGGTCCCTGATGCATTCATCCACAGGCTCATTCCGCATATCTGGTCCCACAAGAAGGGCCCTGAGCTGAGCGTCTCCAGAGAGGGCCGCCACTACGAGTGGAATCTGGCACTGGAGGAGATTCGCACCCAGCTGAGGTTCATGATAAAAATTCGAGGAGGGCGACTAAGGCATATAAAGCACAAGCTGCAGCACCCCCAAGATTTGCTTCCTCAGTCCCGAAGCAGTTTACGCTCCCGAGATCCCTTGGTAACGATCAGAAACCTCATTTTATGACTTGGGATGGTGTGGCAGGTTGATGGCTGAAAATGATCTGCATCGGCAGCGTAACAGTGGTAATCCGCCGCATGTCGATTGCAAGACCTGCGTCTCGGAAAAACCACGTTCGGCGTTGAGCCTTAATCCTACGGTTCCCATATCCCTGCATTATATTACAATTGCGAGTTCACATAGTTCCAACAGTTGAAGTTGATCAATATTCTGAGAAGCATCTCCACATGGTGCATGGTCGCTTATCTAATAAACGGCGACCGTCTTTATTAGAAATATCGTTGAGGCAACCTCGTGATACGCTCTGCAAACTGGTCACAGTTAGGTTAGAAGCGTTCCAGGTCGTGCTTGCCTTACGCTTTCTCAGGCTTCCAACGTCAACGATCTGTCTCTCAACCGTACTGTTTCCTATCAGGGCTTTCTACAGAGTAGGTCCGTTTGAGGTATCGAGGAAAGGTGCCAGGTGGAGCGCCGAATAGGTCTATTCTCAAGTTTTGGTCTATCTGTGAGTGTTGTCAAGTTATAATCAAGCAAAGAGTCATATATTTATCTACAAGGTAACCACAAGCAACAATGTATGATTGAAGACGAAGAACCGAATTAGGTACACGAATAGGCGTCCTTATATATCCCAGTTCTTCCTGTGTAGACGAGTAGATAGTAGAGTAGTGGATTTCCCTTGGCATATTCTACTGATCGATGGTCACGTGGTCGGTTGTCCCAAAGTGGCAGCTGATGGTACTGTGATTTCCGGCACAGGTAGTCGCATATGTATAGAAAAACCTCTGACGGTGGGTCTTGGTCTTGCTCACTGGGCGTGATCATGGTTTCTCTTTCCCTGAACATCTGGAGTTGCCAGACTATAGGATGTTGCACGTGATCTTCTGAGACATCAATTGGTTGGATCTTGGTGGCCCATCGGTGTAGGTGTGAGTCACATCTGATTTTGGTGACGGGTATGCCAGGAACACCTCGGCCAGCGACGGCGAGGAATGCGCGAAATAGTATATATACAAGATAGACCCGCTGTTGACCATGTGTTTTCCTGGTTTCTCTTCTGCTCTTGGGTCCAAGAATTCTTCAAATAAACCGCCTGAGTGCAAATAGCGGATGGGGCGCAACAAGACCGCGACACTGTTAGAAGACAATGTGAAACTGTCTCGTGACCCTCAACTTGTTTGCGGCAAACATGCGTTTGAGCTGCATTTCGAATTGGCGTTCAAATTAATCTCAAGTCGTCAAAGGTAGACACAACCTCGCAAATCTATATTGTATGACTCCTTCGAGGTAAAGTATTGTACTGGTATAGTGATATTCTGCGATTACGTCCGGATCCCTCTCGCTAAATCTAGACCTTTGTGCCGGGATCACTGATCCTGCAAGCCTCAAGAGACCTTGTAATCATGTAACTGAATCTCTTTGGCCCCTTCCATTATGGACTGTCCTCAGGCGTGAACTAACTCCAGATGAGGGGAATTGGCTAAAGACCTATCATCCAAGGCATTCCTCTGGCTCTCCTGCGTCGACCACAAGAAAAGATTTTTGTCACAAGTTTGAGATTTTAAAATTCAATTCCCAATGTTGGCAACGTACAATGAAATGGGAAGGGAAAAGAAAACGATCAAACCAAACCAAAAATGCCAGCAGTTACGTTGCGAGCCACCAAACCTTCCAACACCCATGCCGGCTTTAGGAGTGAGTGATGGGCTTATGAGAAGAGGTGACCTGAACATGAGAAACTTCCAGGAGCTCAGCAAGAATAGCTGCTTTCTCTCTACTCGACGTTTCGAGTCTGAACGTGAGCTTTGCCCTAACAAGCCAAGATTTTCCGCTCATTCGCTCCAGCAGAGAGTAAACTGAGTGGTTGGTGGAACTATCAGATTCGCCCGTGGTTATCTTGAAGTTTGCCGGGTCCACTGCGGAATATATCCAGATAAATCCGTTGGAATGCTCGAAAGAAGCGGCACTCGCGTTCCATTTCGATATCAGCGTGTTGAATAATGGCCCGAAGATTGTGACTGGAAGGCCAACACGGACATATCCAGTCTCGTCGAGGCCCTCTGGACGCAGAGCCTTGAGTATCAATTCTGCCTCCTCGATCGACTTTGAATCAATAACAACCGAGTCCGATACCCAGAATTCGGTTGACCAGCTACTGAAATAAGGTGGGACCTTCTCCAATACACAATGCTGGAAGTGAAAGAGGCTTGCCCGGAGACTCTTTGCTTGTTTCCTTTTTTTCGTATTGGCAAGGATAATCTTCAGGTTTCCTGACTGCGCTGTCTCCAGAATTCCGATCTGATAGTCATGATGTTCCAGATTAGTCAGCTGTGCTTGAGGGAAGACTTGAACCACACCATTCTCGATTGATATGAATTCTTCTCGGCTGTCTGCTTTGTTTGGTGGGCGGCCTTGCGGAAGCATGGTGGAAGGGAGTCTGATGTTGATACTCTGACCACAGAGCTTTGACTGTTCCCATTTCCAAACGAGCTCCTCGGTCTTTGAATATATGAAAGGGGCTTTCGTGACCGGGTTTTTCGAGGAGAGGCCCACACGAGAGCTATGCTGCCTGCTGCGTTCAGAATATTTACACAGGGCCATTGGAACTCATAATACGCACCTATTCGCACGCCGCCAATGCGACAGAAACGGATGTTGGAGTAGCTGTAACATCAAGTGCAGCATCAAACAATCTCTCTCAGGAAGAGCTTCTAGTAGCAATCCGGGAGTAGCAATCCAGGGGTACTAGTTCTCGTCGATGTGAATATGCAGAACCAGCGCTGATTTGGTCGAATTTTGGCAATCGGATTAGGGTATAACACTATGTCGGGAGGCCTTAAATGCGATTACAACCCTCTGGGAACAAGTACAACGCAATTTATCCAGGGCCAGTCGTGATCAATCGTTTTCCTATCACAACTTTCACATGTTCACTGGAACCCAACGGAGTTTGCATTTTTAAAACCCTGGTGAAAATAATAAACCGCAAATGTTCACAAACTATTTAATATGACATTTGTATCATGCTGGTCAAAAGCCTTTCACTCAACGTTGAGTACAAGCTACTAAAACTAGTTCTTTCACATGGCAAGAGACAAAACCCCAAGGTGAACAGGCTCGAAGATCTAGATCACTTTACCTGATGGACATGCAGAGAATTTCGCCATTGGGAAACTTAGTTCAATAAGATTTCCATGACAATGTCCGTTGAAATCTCACCAACTTCGTTGAAAATTGGCTCTGCTCATTAAGGGGGTCTGACTATGGCTGAAGCAGAAAGTTACGAAGCTGGACTGCTTCAGTGAGATGCTTCCACACTCAGTTTGCGGTTGGATCTCCTGGGATTTGTAACTTCCTTGCGGATAAAGTGGTTGTTTGACCGGGCGGACGATGTAGATGTTGGGACTAGCCTGCCCTTCACTAGTGGTGGAACCAGACACATGCAAGCAATGTGAAGAGACCTACTCAGAACTGACTTCGGAGAGTTTATATACAAAGCCTACCGGTTATATACGTACTGTCTCCAGCGTATGGCGATAGGGCCAAATTTGGTTGGGGAAAACACTAAAATCATAAGGCTTTCGGCTAAAAAGCGATGACATTGCTTCACACGCGTTAATACAGAGACAGCTTACTAGCTGACATATTAATAATGTGCACAGCTTCAGTACTATGTACGAATCATGTCTTCTCTGCCATACCACTCATTGTGGCCTTTCCTGCTCCCAGGACCGCCATAGGACCAAATATTGTACAACAGGACTATCATTCTGGTGGATAACTCGTTTGGCAATTGTGCTTATCGGTATTTTGTGGCCAACCTAGGGATGTCAGCTCATTCATTAGAAACAGTATTCCCATGCAACTTACAGGGTTAGAAAAGTCATCATCATGTCTGTGGTGGCAGTGCTGACTGTAGTTTGAAGACTCAGAGGATCGGTTCGAGTAGGGTGATTGATCTCCATCAGACACCACGAATGCGCGGTCTTCACTTGTTTCCGAAATATCTTCCTCCGAGTGCTCAGAGATTGACTCTTGTTCTTTAGATTCACTGGGCTCACTGTACGAGGATATAAGTTCGGAAAGCTCATTTTCTTCTTCCATGGCCATCTTAGGTAGGAAATGCCGGTGC
>MLQL01000139.1:0-10849 GCA_002072365.1 Penicillium flavigenum | reverse complement strand
TTATTTTGACAGTGTCATCTCTGAATCTGCTTTCAGGGCTCGTTTCCAAGCCGAGAATGGAAAAAACTTTTCGGAGCTAGAAAATGTCGCCGCCAGTTACTGGGGACGGCCTCATTTGCTTGCATGTCGCGTAGTACGGCGGGACCCGCAGCGCAACCTGCTTCCTATTCTATCTCAATATGTGACAACCTCTGATGTGCATTCTTCATCCAACGAAACCAGCACGTTCTTGCAAGGTCTCGATTTGACGTTCATGGCTCAGAGCGAGCACTATTTAGTGCGAAGGTCTAATTGTGGCATCTCACTCGCTCAAATTTGGGCAGCCATGGCCATGTTCAAGGGGAACCAGGACCGTCGCACGCGAGACGTACCTACGATGCAGGGATAAAAAGAAAGTGAGCGTGACATGACGAGGCACGGCAGCCAAAGCGTCTCAGACGACATACATTCCAGCCAGACTTCGCCGACTCCAGCGAAATACAAGTTGGCTCGAGCAGCCCACCGCACGACGGCTCGTACAATGGCTCCCAAGGGTCCTCCCTGGGTTATGTCGACCCTGATACACACTATTTGGGTATAACACCAGGAGACGACACTCTGCGACTCGCGTCGTGTGTTATTCGACATATACTTTATTTTGCATCGCCCCAAACTCAGCATCAAATCCAATTGTTGTCGAGTTTCGAGACGCAAAGACAAGTCTCACCGCTACAACCTTGGTCGGAGACCGGCAAATAGTTGCCATTGACGACGGTGGCCTCTGTTTGAGACGGCAAAACGAAAATCGCTATTTTATCCTCGCGAATAACCACATTGCAGTGGTGGAAGCGAAGGCGCAATTCCAGTGTCTAGAAAGTGGTCGACCCATTATCTCTGATAGGAGTTTTGCACAGATGGTTTGCGAAGCGCTAGCGACCAGATTATCTGACGTAGTTGACAACTCACAACAAAGGTGAGCTTAATCGACTTCAGATCCACTAAATACGGAAGGCTTAGGTGTTTTCGTCTCTGCATATTCCCTTTGGAGTACAGACTGACAACCTTGGCAGCGTCATAGTCATAAATGCCAGCACTACATGTGCTTCCTTCAACCTGCACATATGTTATATCTGAGCTCCACATCCTGGTTCGACCTTAGCGAAAAAGGCGGGGGGAAATGTATTGGCCAATTTATGTCGGATTATGCGTCGAGCCATATGCGAATAGGAATAGAAGCTAGAGGCGGATTATAGTCGTGCGTTCCTGACTGAACTCTCAAAATATAGAAATAGGTCTGTGAGGTTGTTCAACTTTTACAGCCAACACCTTTGCCATACGATCGCTCATCTCGTGAAATGCCTACATACTACCGTGAAATGGAAACATAATCCATATCGCTTTATGTGAGGCATCCACGTTATCCTCAGGAGAATGCCAAGGGTTTGGGCAATAGCTGAGCCGCCAGGCCTCCCTGGTCGCTAGTCGACAAGAGAGTGAAAGTAGCTTTGCCTCGAGAACAACCATGTCATTGAGAGCTTTGGCTCAGGAATATCCGATCGGCTCCTTATATGGGAGGCGTCGCAACTTCATGAGTAATTCTCCGTCAGTAAATACGATTTGTGTTCTCTCAATCTCTAGTAGAAGTCCACTTTTGGAAAAGAGTTCCAGATAATTGGATAGAACAGGCCAATCTACAGATTCTGCATTGAGCTTTCTGCGAGTGGGAAAGTCCGATCAGATCTCACGATGACCCTTTTTACACCAGTAAAACTACCATTGGATGTGATTCTGGACTTGTTGTGGGACCATCAAACAACGTTCACGGCAACATTGCAGCCGTCCAATGTTAATACTATTTATCACTGCTACAGGGGCAAGTCATGAAATAACACGAGGTGGAGGCTATCACAACAGCTCATATTCCTGCCCCTACACGAATCGGACCTACCATACCGGCTGAAGGGTCTGGAAATATGGTGTGGTCATCGACCACTCGATGGCTGACTTTATGCTATCTGCTTCTCCTAGTTGTCAAAATAATTGATGAAAGTCGATCCATTTAATTTGCTCAACATCCTCCACGGAGGAGCAGAATAGGGCTAGCTCATGATATCTGTCTCTGTCCAGGAATAATTTTACCTCCTATTGTCCTTTTCTGCCGCGAGACTCTAGCAAAAAGGAAAACAAAATGTTGGATATTCAAGGGGAACAGCATCTGAACATGTTGAAAGTAGACCTGTTAAAATAGACTAAAAATTATAGGCTATTTTATGATGCTGAGCAACCGCACCTCAACTTTCCACACTTCAATTGACGGTGATGGAAATCCCGATCAACAGAGGTTCACTGTAACCTACTATAATTGCGGCAATTCACCACCACACTTAAAGATCCAATTTCGTTATGTTGTTACCAATGGACTGACATTGCGAAGACGAAGGTCATGTGTCAAAATAATATCTTGGAGCTATAAATGGTTCTTTGACCCTAGTCCATCCTCGCTATGTTTTTTCACGCCGCAAAGCCAACACAGCATTATGAATCGCGCTCAGACCAAACACAGCCGACCTTCTACCGTGTGGCTTGATGAGTCGGCCTTCTGTAATGAGCAGCTGAGTCCAAACTCAACGGCGTCTCCGTATATCCAACCCCCAAAAATTCAGAAAATGGCCACCGCCGTAATCACACCTGGTTCAATGAAGGCATACCCGGGTCGCCCGAACGCAAGGATCCCACAACTGAATCAGAACCCATGGGATACTTTTGAACCTGCCGCTGGATCATCCCAAGATCGCTCTCTGATATTTGCCCGAAATAAGTCGGAAAAAGGGAAGTTGGTGCATATCCAACAACTTGAAAAACAGTTCTCTCCCGCCACAGGTTTCCTAGAACTGATGGAACAAGTCATCCATCCAAGCTTCCTAAAATTGCTCGAATGTTACCATCATGATGCATCGTGCACGTTGATCTGGGAACCAACAGAGGTGTCAGTCAGCCACATTTTAGCCTCCAGCTGCTCGATCACCACCGACGAACTCGTTGGAATTATCAAGCCGGTGAGTCAGTTAAAATCTCTTGCAGGTGCATTTGAAATTAACATGGGATAGGTGTTAGAAGGAATCGAATACCTGCGTGGGCTCGGAAGAGCACTCGCTACCTTAGGCCCGGAAACAATCCTGCTTACGCAGTCTGGTGATGTCAAGATTAGTGAGGTATCCGCTGATATGGTGAAAATTGATAAAAACTAACCTTCAATAGTGGGCGTCGAGAATAGCTGCGAAATTAAAGAATCGGAAATGAACCCTGCGACGATGAAGTTATGCGCTCTAGCTGATGTTGTCACGAAATTGATGTTGAAAAATCGTACATACGAGTGGGAAACGGAGATTCAAAACTTGCCCTGCCAACTGGAAAACTCCGCCGTCGAAGAAATATTGCAGGTAAGTTTATTCGGTCCCATCATGTTCTCAGCTAATGTGACAGAATGAGGTGTTTACACGATATTCATGCGAGGGAGAGTTGAAATTATTGGTCAGTGTAGCCAACAAGACTGCCTATCACGGTATCAAATCATACTATGCTCGTTGCTGAAGGACCAACTCATTGGCTTTTGCTCGGCTGTTTTTTGGGGCCTACCAAATCGAGACGGAACTCGTGATCCTATTTTCCATCTGTGCTATTCGGACACTATATTACTGGTACATAAGGAAAGCTAGGAGTGGCAGATTAGTAGATGGAGTATGGTTCCGCCGGTGGTAGTTCGCACACGATTTTCAATCTAACCAAATATAGTAGATCCAGGATAGCTCCTCGACTACACTCAACTTGCAACCTGTTGTTATAATCAATTGTTACCTATGTGACCCATCGATATTGTCAGTTGCTTTGAGTTCGTTTATAGCCTATTTAAATTAGAGTCTATGTAACATAAGGAGTGCGTTGCTCCCGTTTGGATTTTGGACATGAATCATACCCGCTGGGCAAAATACTATCAATATCTCGCAGATGTGATCCCCGCTGGAACTATAGTACTGAAACCAGTTTTGGAATCAACAAAGAGAGGTGAAGAATATTAGACCAGAATTTTCCATTTGACAGGAGATCTTGATTGAGCTAGATGCGTCTGGACGCTCACTCCAGTCTATATATCTCAACGCTGCAGGACCTCATTGCTCATCCGGAAATTTATACAAGGTTAACTGCCCTGGCAGCCACACGAACAAGGCATCGAGTTGGCATTCTCAGTAATGGAATCAGCCTCGGCAGTGTCGGCTGTATCGGTGATGGGAATTGGGCCGAATGTAGGATTTCCAGTGCATACCGGTTCGCCCTCTTGCGGTCGATATTTGCTGTCGCCATTATATTCAACAATGCTTCCAGGCCAGGGAAAGCGAATGTCTACATTTTCTCTGGTAATGCAACCATTCACGTTGGCGATGAACATAGGAGGAAAAGCCAACGATTGTTTGGGCGTGTTGTCGGAAGAATTTGACGGTGAGTCATTAGCCACAGTGATGGGTGCGCAGTTCATGTACATCTCACGATTGCCGATACGATTGAACCATGTCCAGGCCAAGGTGTATTTTCCGGGTGCAATACCCTCAGGGATCGCGAAGTGGAGTTGGAGAGAATGGTCCGAATCGGCACTCCCATCAAGATTCCAGGGTACTTTTGCAGGGCATCCCCCTTCGTAGGACTTGATGACTTTCCATTCCGAATTCTTTGTCGGCTCGCGATCACTGGTGAGGCTCACCTGGCAGGACCCACCGCCATGGGTGGCGCTGCCCAGAAGCTTGATGATATTGTTGCTCCCAGTCCGATAAGTCGCCTCTTCAGTCGGGACGGTAAAGTCACCTGGCGATATCTTGCAAGGAAAGTCACTACCATCTGCTGCAAGTGGCGAGTTGTCAAGTGTCTTTCTACTAGATCCGTAGGGCTCGGGAGACGTCATTCTCAGGTGCGCATAAGTCGGCGAAAATGCAACTGCCTGCAAAAGCAGACACCATTTCACGAGTATCATAGTAGGAGGCGAGATGGCCTTCTGTGGTCAAATACAAGTTAGATATCATGTAGCTGAAGGTTATACTAGGGTTGGCTGCGGCTTATATATCTCCGAAGTGCACATGAATGAAAGGACGCTTGAACTGTTGAGGCTGCCGCGGATATGTGAGTCCATCACGAAACCACAATGCAGTCTAGTTCTGCAGTCCTTTCAGCTTAAAGTGCGCCACAGCAGATAGCAGGTCGACATTTGGCTTTCGAGACGCATGTGATTGTACCGATTGACTGGAACAAGTGGTGAGCCCATCATTGCAATAGAAATGTTCTCACATCCGAAAGGGAAGTTGAGGTCCCCGTTTAACTGAGTCGCGAAGATTCACCAGTCCTTGTATGTTCTGACACGAATTTCAACGATGTAGCTTTAGCTAACTGGACCAATGCTGCTATCGCGATGCTCTTTTGTTGAATTTCCCTTGTCACAAAAGTGCGGCGCTCGCCACGGACCACCATTTATGTCTCAAGTCACTACGACCAAACTCGAATCCTAGAATCGTCCGCTCAACTCCTCCTTGATTTTATCCTCCTACTTCTTGTCCGCTCTCGGTCAGAGCCAGCGAAGAATCTCAATATGGATGTTCAACCAAAGCTGAAAACCAACCTAGCCGACGCAGTGAATCAAAAAGCATGCAGGAGAAGAAAGTCCCTTTTCAAAAAGGCCACCGAGTATAGCTCGGAATGCGATGCTGATATTTATCTCGTTCTTCGGATGAAGAAATCCGGGAAGATCTTCGTTCTGGCCTCAAACACAAAAGATTGGCCTCTTTCCCAACATCAACTAGTAAGTTCACTGGGTCATCGATTTTGTCGCCAGATAGGTACTAACTTGATCCCAAGAGGTCTCATCATCCTACACCCATCCAAATGTCTCTAGGTGACCCAGAGTCCAAGCCGTGAAACTCTACCATGCTGGCAACAAGTGTCACCCTCGATTGGATATCTTTGTGGGCGCCTACCGATTAGTTCAGTCAACCCCTTGCGACCTATATCCCTCCAAAAGCCATTCTCCCCTTATCACTTTGTGCAAAGGATTAACTCCCCAAAGGCTTCTGCCGTGCTCTACGAATTAGAACATGTGCTCTGGGTTCTGAAGATTGTTCAAAGTCGATCAACGTTATGATTCATGTACAAGTGCTGCGGAAATGTATGACAAAGTTGGTCGATCACGTTGAAGGGTATGAACGTTTACTTCCACTAAGGGACTAACGATGGATTCGCCGTCTGAAATGTATATCCTGTAGGAATCAGAGGTAAATCGAACTCCAGAGTTCAACATTGACTCACCTAGCCAGATGCGGATTGCCTTTATTTGAGCTAAACCTTCTCTGGTACCCTATTTTAGCTTTCGTGGTAGTCCCAACTACGAATTGCAATACACGGCCTGGATGCTCAATCAGGGGTACCTCCAATGGGCTGAAACCGAAAGACATCTTGGCAAACAGTGTTGGATAACACACCAGGGTGCACATAGTACGAGACTTGTTTGATGACATACCCCTTGTATATTTCTTCGCTGGCCTGTAAATTTATTTCCCATTCTACCACATCCTGCGAGTGGCCTATCCCGCCGACCGATATTGACGACATTCGCGTAGCAAGCGTAGAACAGCATTCTCTCACGCATGATCCATCAATTATACCGTCTGAATGGAATTGGAATCAAGCGTCTCGGTAATGCTGTCGCCACCTAGCTAACCTGCAAGGCTATACTGGATTATACCTGCCTGGCATAAAGACACAAGTCCCCCGCTCCGCTCCTGATCACCCTAAACGAACGAGCGGGACTTCTCATAGAATGCTCAGACGTCGAACTTTGGTGAAAATTGTGACAGGCTCAATTCTAGCGCAGGCAGGGTTTCTGAGGAGCCACCCGGAAGGTTGTTTGAGTGACCCTCTGATAGTGTTGCCGAAGAAGAAGCGTCTCCGGGGGGCATCATATTCTCGCTCGATGTCTCGCGTAGCCCTTCGTGGTATCCATAGACGCTGCTTGGCCGCAATGAATGACATGGCATATCCGTTTGGATAGCTTCAGGTTGCAACCTCACATCCGGTGCGACAATTGGTCGTGAAGAAACCATGCCAAAAATATTCTTATCGCTTGATCGGCTGCGGTCCTCGGTCCCATGCTGGCAGATGCAGGGGTTCGTCCTCGTCAGCAACCGGAGACGGTTGAGCACAGAGAATTCCAACTTCAGCTTGATGCTGTACACCACCGTCTTGAAGCTCACTTGGATGTAGTGTAGCTTGTACTCCGTGAGGAGGAGTAAAACGTTCAGTATTACAACGAGGATGTTGATGCAAAATAGATGGATAATAGCGTTGCGGCCGTCGCGACCGCGGATTGTAATGATAATCTTGAAAGAACGCACTGCTTCATACATATATATGCCACAGATGACGAAATCTTGTATGCAAAAACCCGTCGATTGGATCCGGTCAAATATCGCGGCAGGGCGAGCGAAGCGTGCGTCGCCGCGGTTGAGGCCGAAGAAAAGGACGGTCATAGGAATATGTAGGATGCAAGCGTTTATAATGATCATCCATAGAACCCACCGCACCTTTCTCATGTCAGAGATAATGAGGTGCAGACGCGAGTAGAGGACGACAGCTTGGCCGGTAACCATGGCGTACCATCCTATCATGAAGGGGATGGACGTCGGGAGGTTGGACGCCTGAGAAATAAAGCGAGCCATAGCAGGAATGGCATGCACGAGAATTCCCCAGGATGCAAATTGCATGCTCCAGAAATAGAGGCCCCGGTAGCGCTTGAATGAGTCGAACGTGACAATCCCTGTTTCTAGGGCATTGTACGCGCCGATAGAGAACATGGACACGATCTGGATGATGGAGATGTTCTCCATGAGGATGGCCCCAACATTTGTTGGCAGGCTGGTCATGAGTGTATCCATGGTCTAATAAGGCTTAACGAGTACAAAGAAGGCTAGAGGTATAGAGGATAAACGATCAGCAGCTTGGTTTATAAAAGCCCCTCGAACCGAGAACTGTCCTCACAATGAGATCATGACATCATAGCTAGGGGCTCCTTGGAAGCTCTAAAAACGTCTGGACTCTTATCGTCTTGGGAGAAATATGCTTGGTTGGATTCCCAGTGGTCTGAATGGGTCTAACGGGTAAGTTAGCTATGTCGAAACCAGAGTAATTTGTAGTTGGGACTGAGGCATACAATTGATTTTCAATCCATGCCACAGTTATTTTTGACGTAAAGGAAAGCTTTCCCACTGTTTTCAAGTCATAGGGCTAGTTTCACGACGACTGCAAAACCGAGGGCGGGATCGTCGGCCCGTGACTGATCGCCTCATCTTGAATCTTGACAAATGATTTTCGATGAACCATGGAAACGCTGGTTCGGGGAGAAAATGGGATTATCCGTGGATAAATAGGATTTAGTTTCGATCTCATCGGAAACCTTACCAATAAACTTCGGCTCCACCTGCTTTCTAGATCAGCCGTGGTTGAAGTTGTCCCTACAGTCATAGGAGAATCCAGAAGAATCGGGTATGCTCACTACGGGCGTAGACCTTTGAAATATTATGAAATAGCACTACTGTATTCAAAATTTTCTCGATCTCCAGAACCTGAGGACGGGTAGGATGAGCCGGATGCTGGAAAAGGAGTGGGACCGCAGATGGCGGCCCACACCGCCGACTCTTGCCATTTCCGTGAGCCAATCGGTTTCTCGGCTTTTCAAGCAAAAACCAGAAAATATGATTATGTAATCCCAGCTGGTCCGTTCCAACCCGTTCAATGTTTATAAACTGTCTGCTAGGGTTGTAAGACTGGCGATCGAATCTGAGCAGATAGAAAGCGCAGATTTCGCATTCGAAGAGAGTATACTCATTAGGGAAGCTAGTACAGAAGAAGTTACATACCTTCTTGAACATCCTTCAAAGGACGAGACTAACGAGAACCAACAGGTCGCCACTCGACGGAGGGCCAAGTTATTTCTTGTGAGAGCAGGTAGGAGAACCCGACCATGGATTGCTTTCAGCGCACCATTCTTTTGCTGGACACCTGCGTGATATTCCAAATACCTCAACTGCCGTACCTGTGAGGGTGGTCCCTTCAGAAGGACCAAGCAACAAAGGTATGTTGCATCATTACTGGCCTGTCGAGACTGGGCTTGTGAATCGTGTCTGGACCTTTTTGAAAAACTTTGCTACTTCTTCTCTTGACTACAAATAGACCCTCCTTGATCTTTTGCCCCATGGGTCATCGCCGAGTTTTTAAATCACAGGACCGTACCAGCATCGGTCCATATTCACACGCGGTGTTTGATTGGTCCTACAAGGGCTTCCTTTGTCCAGGGCCTTATCAGAGTGTGATAGTAGCGTTACAATCTTGTGGGGTAAAATGGCGATCGTCGTGGACCATAGCTAATGAGCCTTGGTAGCTGAAATGCCTCAAATGGTTGCCCTGGAAACTAAGCCCAGGTTCCTGTTATAACTTTTTCGACACGATCTAGAAGTCTCATAGCCAGTTATGGAACCGTGGTGAGCTTCGACGAAGGAGAATTTAGCACGACAGCGGCAATGGTTGGTCCAACTTGGATTCCAAATCCTAGTTCCATAGAACGAAGCCCTATATATGTCCTTCCATGACTTCCGGATTGTTCGCTTCTCCGAATGAAATGGAAGACTTTATGGCCCAACTTTCGGAAACTGTTGTAATAGTGGGACCGTGTAAATAGTGGAAGTTATATCTGGGACAATAGTACAACTACACCGCACATGGCTGAGGCCAGAGGGCCCTTCTTGTTTCCAAGAGCGGCCCGGATGGTTCTACTCTGGTCGATACTGAGACACAACCGTATACCTCAACGTAGATCCCGATGTGGGGCAGTCGATCACTTCCTCCACAATGAAACCGCAGATCTTGTGCTTTCGCGCTAGCGCACCGTGGGGCCCCTGTGTCAATGGGCACTTGGCTTTCAGGCTCATGATGCTGATCCCGGCACAGCTGCTTGGCAGGAGGGGAGTCACGCTTTCACCTCGTTTCAGGGCTTTCAATTGTCCCCACCTAAACCTTTAAAGTCGAGACCCCCCAGAAGGCCACTGCGATCAATCATACCTTCACTTTGCCCGGCGTCTCGCTAAGTCCGCATTGACTCACCGGACGGAGGATCCAGCATGGCAAAAAACCACAAGCCCTCTCGACGTGGTGCAGACCGCGGTCCTGCCATGACGAAGCCCGGTACTGGCAGGTCATGTGCCTCTTCGCCATGTTCTGCTCGGTCGACTGTCTCTAGGTCCAAGGCGGAACGTAACCCTCTCAAAGCGGCAGGGAAGCTGCACAAAGGGCTGGTAGGTCAATCTCTGTTTTTCATTTCCTTGCTCGAGCCTTGTTGTAACCTTGTGCTTTATCTCATCAGTACCTTAATGAGCCATCTTGCTGACGTTAGCTTTTAGGGACATTCTACAGCGAAAAGCGCCCGAAAGGACAATGATGGAGCAACCCATCAAAAGTGTTTAGATATGATGGACGAGATCCAAAAGGAGTTTCAGCTAGCCCTTGAAGAGATAGACAAAGAGAGAGCCCATGATTCCCAGTCGATGCAGCGTCTGCATGCTGAAAAGGCCCTGGAGACATCGAAACTACAGGGGGCTATCACAGCAAAAGACAAAGCCTTGGCTGAGAACCAGAGGCTTGAAAGAGAGCTCTGTCAACTGCAGCAGGCTCAGGAGTCATCGCACGCCACCATGCAGGGCCTGGTCTCATGGCACGATATTCAGCCTGTCTTGCATCAAACACATGGCGAGCTGGTATCGGCGACTACTCGGTTCTGGAACACGAT
>MLQL01000138.1:0-11799 GCA_002072365.1 Penicillium flavigenum | reverse complement strand
ACCGCGGCTTGGCTCCGTTCTCTCGAGCTCAAGTCACGTTTCATTTCCCCGTTGGTAGCATAGCCGCCGTGCCAAAGAGCCTGTTTGACAGTGATGGAGCTGGGGATATTCTTGAGATCAGGCCTGAGGCATTTCATTCTTGCGGCACGCCACCGACGCGCGTGCCGTCCTACCTGGGCCTTGCGGGGCTTAGCTAGCCTCGTGTCGCTAGAAAATTCATGGGAGATGTCTTCTGGCTCGGCCCTCGGGTCTTTGAACTTTCTTGCATTATTGATGGTTCTTTGCACTGAGGTTACGGGAGTGCGTATAAGTGGTGGCCCGACAGGTAGCGACGGGGGAGCGGAATGCACCCCGCTAACATGATAAGGTTCTGACAGCGGTGGGGGAGGCACAGAGTGCCCAGCGAATCTCTTTTCTGTCATGAAGACCTGGCGAAGTTGATTGCGCTGTTCAGTATATTTTTCAAAGTTCGCTGCAATGATCGGCCCCAGAATGCTCTTGCTCGGGCCTCGGACGAGTGCGAGGTGTTCCATACGATTCTTCAGGGTAGTATGGGTACTAGCGAAGGCGCCAAGAACCAAGTCGATCGCCCTTGCACCGCCAGAGATATCGTTGTCCGCATTGTTTGGATCTTCAATAGTGAGACGATTGGGGTTTCCAAATGATTTCTGTTGTGGTACATGAGTCAGCTAGTGCACAATTGTACCGTTTCAACCCATCCCACCTTGCTGAAATATCCCGGAGGATCCAAACATATTGCTACCTGGTTGTATTGAAACGAATTTCTGTAGAAATTGAAAAACTCCATGAGAATGCTGCCAGCGTTGAGCTGCATATGTCCCTTGGGCAGATGCTGGAGTAGACTTGTGACCAGGCAAGTGACGGAGAAGCCTCCCAGTCCACCAGTCCGGACTTCATTGAGGCCACGGATCAGCAAAAACTGCTTGACAACTAACAGAATGGCAGGCATTATGGGGAGCTGCTCTTTCCATGTTTGGAACGTCTTGTTGGCAATCAACCCACTGTTGTTGTCAAAGGACAGATCAACACGCAGCCCAGTCACCCGGTCCACGAACTTCAGGATCGGTACCCGAGCATGGGCAACGCACTCGATCGAATCAGGGACAGCAATATTGGTACTTTCCAGGAAGCTCGAAATTGCGTTTATTTTTCCTTTGCTCACACCAAATGAACACATTCCTGTGCGTCTGAGTTTGTCGGACAGTAGCACCAGATCGATATCCGCGATAGGCAGATAGATATCAGAGGCGAAAGAGCCAAAGGTATGGATTTCAATGCCAGCATATCGACTATGGAATGCAGTACTCAATCGTTCGACGAGATCTCTGCGGACAATGTTCTCAAATTCCTGTGGCTTGGCCCAATCATAAAAGCTGAGGATTTCGCGATCTAATCTACTGCGGGTTTAGAAAAGAATAGCGATCAGAAGGACAGGGGAAATACTAGCTGAAATCCTATTTGCAAGGAAGACGGAGTAGACTCAAGCCAAGGCGTACCCATCTCTTGAGACGGTGGTCTTCACTCCTTGATAACTGAACCGTCGCAGTTGTACTTGCTTGCAGGCTTGCTGGTCTTCTTATTGTGGCGTTTGATCGCACCCCTCCGGCTTCGTTTTCGACTCGGATCGGCAGAATGCACATTTTCTTCGCTTGTTGGCCCTTTGGCGGTCTTCTCGGGAGCGTTGCTCTGATGCTCTGATTCTGGATTCATGCCGAGGGAAATGAAGTCTAAGTTCTCCCTAAGTTCACCTGTCTCATCTGCCTTCGCCTTTGATTCGTTTGTCTGCTTGGTAGGGGTATCGCAGAGTTGGACCAGCAAGAGTGCTCCCTGGAAAATCACAAGACCCACTTAATTCTTGTCAGCTCGAGGTAATATCTTTGGTTCCAATTTTCAAATGGATTCGGTTAGGTGGGTGGTCGAAGGCAAAGTGAGTCGTAGAGTAGAATCCGAGGCACACGATTTATTTTCGAACCACTCCCTAGTCATGTTTGACGAGAAGCAAAAGGTTTTCCTAGTCAGCCCAAGACTGGCAGATTCAAGTCATGTAGAAAAGTTATTTTCACCAGACCGTGGAATCGTGAGTGGGACCGTCTATCAGTAGCCGAATCCCGAACCAATTCTGCAACTGAGTTTCGAAAAACCATGGAAAGGCTCTCTCGGTGAGAGAAATCGGTTGTCAGAAGGATTCAAGCTTGAACTCAATCGAAAGCTTATCTATAGACTTCTCAAGATGCGCTGGGTTCTTGAAATAAACTTTGCGGGTGGGCCGGGACCAACCGGTTTCTCAGCCCCTAATGCACAAAGCGGAGACTTAATTTATATCTACGACCTTCTCCTTACACAATTGACATTGATTTCAAAAACTATCTGCTAGAGTTCGCAGACTAGCCATCGAGTTGGAGCAGATAGGGAGAGGATGGGTCAGGCTCAAAGAAAGTATACTTTCTGCGAGGAACTTGCAGGACAGATGACATAACTTCTAGAACGTTCCATAGGTCGGATAGAGAAAGCAGCAGCTTCCCACTGGACGGAGGGCCAATCACTCTCTTGCGAGGGCAACTGAACCGCGTGATCTCTGTTGCCAAAACTCTGTGTGATATTCCAAATACTCGCCTGCCCCAGCAATACCTCCTAACAAAAGACCGTTGTTCCACCGGGTCCTAACGGCCGTCAGGTTTGGGTTTGTGGATCGTGTCTGGACCCTTGCAGATCCTTCCGATTTCTTCTGCGGGCCACAAACAGAACCTCCGTTCCCCGGGATCTGCGTCGCGGAACCGTACCTGCGTCTGTCTCAATTCACACGCGGTGTTTGATTGGTCCGTTGGGTGCTATTTGTGTCCAGGGCCTCGTCAATGTGACAGTAGCGTTGCAATCTCTCGAGGAATCTCGCGAGGTGCGTGGCGATCACGAGGACCTAGCTCGTGAGCCATGGTAGCTTAAATAACTCACTTTATTGTCCCGGAAACTGGACTCAGGTTGATTCTAGGTTTCCAACAAGGTCTGGAATTTGATTCTCTATCAAAGGAAAACAATCGATAACCAGGATTTGGGAGTATGTGCATAACGTCCGCACTGACAGGTAGCAGAAGTATTAGGGGAGGCAACATCAGTTGGTTGCGAGCAACAAAGAAAAGTACGGTTCGAGTAGCGCAAAACAAGAAATAGGCAGAGGATTGTAGTGGGATTAGTGGGAGGCACGTCCTATGGCCAACAGCCGGTAGAATCGAATGTCACTGTCACTGTCTGCCACAGTCTTCAACACATCATTCAGCATGTTGAAGCTCTTCAACCTTTATGAAAGAGACGGTGAACGTGACTAGAACGGGCAGATGGAGAGTGCCACCGCGTTGAGCGATTCAATTGCAATTTCAATAATGTGAGAATCATTTTCTTGCGGTATCACTGTCTTGCAACAGTCGAAGCAACAGTTTATGAAGTGGTTAACCACACTCAACGCAGGGTTTTGAAAGGGATGAATCCAGGCTGAAACTTGACTCTGTAGGCCACAAAGTCTCCAAAGACCATTGCAACGTTGTTTAACTCGCTTCAATGCCTATCAACGAGACAGTGGTTCTCGCTACCATCTGCGCAATTGGTTCCTTGGTGGAAAACGTAGCTGAAAAATTATAAAAGGAGCCGGATTCCCAGCCCGATAAAAGTCAGGACTTCGGTCCTCACACTCCCATGTGTCATGGTGTCCCTCTTGCCTACGGGCTTGAGAATCTGCATGGCTACGGCTGTCGCTGCCACGAGCCCAGCGATGTAAGAAGGTGCTTCGCAGGACGGGCTCTGCGTTACCAAGTGTGCTTCGCAGGATAGGTCTGCGTCAACAACAAATATATATATATTTGTTGTTGCTTCGGAAAGTGGGGTAAATATATACAACTAAGAGGGTCATGTTGATTCTCAGATGAGCAGACGGCACTCGAGAGGTTGCTCCGGGGCTCATAACCTGTTGTAGCTCAAAGGCAGATTATTATTGAACTAGACGAGAAGACCCCGTTGATTGAACATCAACTTGGTTCCTCGTATAGACAGTGCGGGAATTAATTCCGATGGTGCAGCTTTGTTCCTGATCTGCACCAGCCTCATACCACAACACTGACTCACATGCTGCTGATCTTTTCACTTAAGAGCCATAGCCATACATACCATCATGGTTTATCGGCCCTAGCCCTACAGCATATTGATCTAAGGCTCAGTCAGATGCGATTCCGTAGACATCACTCACTATTGGTCTCGTAACAAAAGACGCATGGCGGTGTGGTTACTTGGCTACCCTGATTATGTCACCGTCTCTTAACTAAACCTATAGACACCCATCACCCAAGTTAATTCCTTGCCAACCTTTGACAAATGATAACAGCTGCGAATAACTGAGTTGTATTTGTTGTAGTTCAGAGGTATGAATTGTTTCTTATTCTAGAGGGAAAGATGAAGTTATATATACAACACGGAGCCAAGTTGATTTACAATCAAGTTGGTTGTCTGTATAGACATTTCGGAGCTAATTCCGATGGCGCGGCTTGCTTCCTGATCTGCACCAGCCTCATATCACAACAGTATTCTCTGCTAGCTCTCGCCTCCCTAGGAATGTCCTGCCTTGTCCAGCTCGTTCATTTATACAATGCCATTTCGGCTCTTTTCCTGGTTTTCGAGGGAAATTTGTCTGACTTCGACGATGTCTCAAAGCCTCACCTCCACTCATCCCATTTGGGCCATTTGAAACCGGTCGAACCACTATCGCCAGCATTTTGTGATGACCAAAGATAGATATTTCCACCTAGAATATTTACCCAAGCTGCTGCTGCCGGGACATGATAGATCCTTTCGTCCTCGAGATGAGCTCCGGCGTCAAATGCTCTGTTGAGGATTCGTAATCCATAGTCTTCGAGCGACACGGCATGCACTCGTGTAAGGTGCGCAACGAAAGCGTTCAAGGAAATCCACTCCTCAATACACTGGTCTATTTCTTTTCCAGGGCTCGGTTTTTCAGGTCCTACTAGCATAAAATGATGGTTAGGTTGCTTCATATTTATTCAATATGCCAATCGTTGAGACATACCGTTCCATCTTCCCGCGCGTTCGAACTGATTTGGTGTTCGAGCTTCTTGTTGAAAGGCGCGGGAAGGCAATTTATCAACAAGTGCGTCACCTTTGTAAGATCACTGGAGTCTAGCAATGAAGATATGGCGGCCCCAAACAGAACGGCCTGAAAGTCTTCCAGCACTGCATCCGGATTCTTTTGCGATTTGATAGTCGCTATAATCGACGATGCAACTGTCTCAGGGCTGGAGTCTGTCGTTTTAGCAGACTCTGTGTGGGAAAGTCCTTTCAATTCTCATGGAATACAGATACAATGTGAGATCAATGGAGAAAACAGTGTATGTATTCGGGTGGACGAAGAGGAGAAAGAGAGAAGGAGAGAGAGAGAGACTATGGGGTTCTATCTACACACATGTGATGCCTGGGGCATCAAGGCATCCAATATCCCCCTTATAGAACCTGTATGACCTCTCCTATCAAAACCTCCAATTCTGGCATATATAGTAAAACTCTGCATTTTTCATATAGATTTAAATCATGCTAATGAGCTTAGTAAAGACCTCGAACTAGTCTTTTGCGAGAGCCTTAGTAAATCCGTCTATAGCATTCTTCTTAGTATCAACACGGTGAATTTCGATATGGCCCTATACGACCGCATCTTTAACGAAAAACCACCTTAGTATAAGCTATCTATTTACCGATTTGCCTCCTTTCTTCGAAAGTAGCAGTTGAGAATTGATATTATCGGTATAAATCTCTATCGGGCGATACTCTAGGAGTATAAATAAACGTGTAACTTTGTTTAACTATATTACATCTCGGTAGGGTTAATCTAGTGCGTACCACTAGGCGACTATTATCGAATTAGCGGTGATCGTCTATTTTCTCGTCGACTATATCACTAGTGATCTAGCGAGATACTAGATATATCCCTTAGTAGATTTACTATCTTCCTAATCTATATATAAAGCATCCGTATATATGTAGAATCGTAGCTCGTTAGTGCGTCCTAGTATAATTCCGATATCTAGACGATAGCGTAGATACTTCACTATATATAGTATTACTTTGTAATTAGAGAATATAGGCTTTATAAGCCTATACTATAATCGTGTTATAGCAAAGCGGATATCTAGTCTGGTCTTAATAGCTAGCTAGTTTAATATCCTAACGATAGACTAATACTAATTAAAAGTATCGTCGTCTAGTATATTTATAGTATTAACCTATATCTTACGCTAGGTAGTAGGCAGCGGTGTATCTTTCTAGCCAGATATATTAGTAGTACGAAGCACCTTCTATATATAGGCTATCTACGTTATAGTAATAGTCCTATTCTCGTAATCTCTATCGAGAGCGTAGTTTAGATACTACTTCGGTTCACCGAGATCCTTTATATTATAATACTTCCTAAGCTTATCGACGACGTGTTAAATATCACTATCGGATAGAGCTACGATAATAAAATCATCGACGTAGATTATTATAATAGTTAGGCTTATACCTTTACCTTTTAGGTAGATATAGGGATTATTATCTAGAGGATAGAAACTAATCTGACGAAGCTTACTATCTATTTCTTCGTTCTATAAGTAGGCCGAGTCTCTTAGTCCGAATAAGGCCTGATTTAGTGTATATACCTATTAATTCTTATCACCCGAAGCATCGGCGTGCTCGAATCCCGTAGGCTATCTTATATAGACTATCTTAGTATCCTCGCGAGATATATTAAGATATATAGCTATAAAATCAACCTATCTCTATTTAAGACCGTAGACCGCGATTAGTGTGAATACGATTTTAATCATACATTTAGCGACGATAGGAGCGTATATTTCTCCGTTATTTTTGTCTTAGAAATTACCATACACAACCTATCGTGCTTTAAATCCGTAGACTTTATCTTTAGTGTTAGTTTTGACTATAAATCGCTATTAGCCTAGTAGGATTTTAGCCTTTAGTGGTTTAAGAATTAGGCTCTATATGCCTTTTGCTACGAGATTATTAAGCTATTTCTGTATAGCGTCTTCCTACTAGGGCTAGAAACGGCTCCTCTATACCTATTTGTATATAGATAGTAGATCGACGTCCTTTATATATAATAGTTTCCTATTATAGAGAAATGGTTCGTTAATATCTATAAAGTCTATCGTAGCTATTGCACTTCCACTAAGTCCCGCAGACCCCTATCTATTACCCTCCGTTATATTATTACTACCTGATTCCTTCGCTTGTACTCTTTTAGTAGCTCGTTAAATGTTACGATCCCGTTTCTCGTATTCGATAGCGAGATACTTCTGCTACGGGTCGTGGTAGCGATTAGGCGCGTTTCCGATATTCGCTCGTTTCGAACGTCGTGGGGGCGGGGGAGCCGGCGTAGCTGGGTCTTATATGATAGGCTCCGGCGAGGATTCAATTAAGATGATCTTACGTCTTAGTGATACCTTAGTTCTCGCTATAACCGGTGTGTTTTTATTGCTTGATACTATCTCTGTAGCCTATGTGATCTCACGACTTAGTGATATACTAGCCTGCTATAGAGAGACAGTTTGTTAAATTAGAGATAAGAAGGGGTACTAATAACCTACTCTCTATTGCTCCGGAGAAGGTGTTATATTATCCGATATAGCTATCTTAGAGCTCTAATCGGTGATAGTCCTCTTAATGTTTTGAGCTTCTTTACGAACATTATACATTCCCGTAGCTAGTTAAGAAACCTAGGCTGTTAGGGTCCGAAGTCTCTCTCCGAATTCAGCTCTCCTCTGCTGTATAGCGGAGATCTGCTATATATCCCGTTTTTCGTTTAACGAAGGTGCATTTGTGATATCTGTGATCCTCGCGCCTATTATAAGAGGCTCCTCTTATATAGTAGGGAGACGAGTTTGAAAAAGCTTATACTATCGTATCGGGGGCGTAGTAACCGTCTTCTGCTGTTGCAGTTTTTCACGCGGTGTCTCTAGTATAGTAGAGACGCTTCTATAAATCGTAGGAAGGTGAATTGTTGATAGTGTAATAGGCGTTTGTATAGGCCTCTAAGTAGGCGTCTATATAGGTAGTGTTCTCACAATCTATTATTATATCTTATCAGGTTTCGAGTTATTATAGTTAAGCGAGACAGGTATAAATCCGACAGTATCGTTATTGTCACTATCTAGATCCTTAGGACTAGGTGTAGGCCGCACCGGCATTAGTCCTATACCGTCTTTATCACTAGGCTATAGGAAGCCCACATCTCGAGACACTACTATCTTCCTAGTAGTAGGGTCCTACACTTTAAACATATAGCCACTATCCCCCTTATAGCCTATAAGCATACCCTTCTAGGCTCTAGGAGCAGCTTTCCTAGCCTATACGCGCTTAGGCTTTAGGATGTGCACGTATACGGTTAATCCCTATAGTCTGAGATAATTAAGCGAAGGCTCTAGGTTCGGAATTTCGAGTTCTTAACGCTAGTACGTTAGCGGAGAGACCTTAGTCTTTAGATTGACTAGTCTATTATAAATGTAAATAGTAGTGTCTATCGCGTATAGCTATATCTCCTCCGGTATATCTATATCGAGAATTATCGTCCGTTAAATGTCGTTAATATATCCACCGAAACGCTCTACTATTCCGTTAGGCTCTATAGTATAAGGAGGTATAATCTTAAAAGTTATCCCTCGCTTCTCGCCCTATTTAATAAATTCTTTAAATTCTATACCGCCGTCCATTCTCTAGATACTAGGGTATCTACTAGTAAGTAGCTTAATCCTCTTATAAAAAGTAGTAAGCTTATAAAAGGTATCGCTCTTATTCTTTAGTATAATCCCTTCGATTAATCGAGTAGTATCGTTAACGATTAGCAGCTAGTAGTTCTCTCCGTTTAGCCCTATAGGCTTTATTAGCTAGGTGTTAACGTAGAATTTCTATACTACGTCTTATACTCTAGCCTATGGTTCACGAGATATCTTTTACTTTGATTTGCTACGAAAATAGGCGTTATAGTCGAAATATTTAGTCCCGTACTATTTATAATCACCTAGCTACTCTATATATTCTAACGTAGAAGCAATATAAGCCTTTCTAGTATAACTAAGATAACGGTGCACTTCGTAAGCTATTACCTTATTAACAAAACTAATATTATAATCGTTATTATCCGAATCTGAATCTAAATCGATCTTATTTAGATTATAATTAATCTCCTTCGGACTAATAAGGTATAGGACACTATCTATTATATCCGTATAACCTAGAATATAGCCCTTACCGTTTATAAGATACTTTATACGGGTGTTATAGGAGATATCCTACTCTTCTAGAAGCTTCTATATACCGAAGAGCTTCCTATATCCCCTAGGACTATAATACCTAGTTATTATAAATATATACGTTTTTCCGCCTAGTCTAGGTAGAGTAGCTTTCACTATAATCTCACCGTGGCCGAGCGTGACTATCTTCCTACCGGAGTAGTCTTTATACGCGTATACTAGGTTAGGGTGATTAAGCTAATATATATAGAAATCTTTAAGATCGTGTGTTAACGTTCTACTAGTTCCGGTGTCGAGTAACTAGTCGTTTGTCCTATCGACGGAGCTTATAGCGGCGACGACTATATTATTCTATCCCTCTACTTAACGCTACGTTCTCTAGATAGCTTTTAAATAAGCCTACAGATTGCCGGACGGTTCCTACGACTCCGGTAGGTTATCACTAAGATATACGCACTTCTTAGTAGGGTGCGGTCCGAAACCGTAGAAAGAATATATATTATTGTCGTCCTTCTATATACTATTACGCATTTCTCGTACGTAATTATAAATGTCTTTACCGTTAGTAGGCTGCTTACGAAGACCCTTCTTCTTCTTCTTACTACTATTAGCATTGCTATTATTATCGACTACGTTAATATCTTTATTAGACTAGGTGTTATCGTTACCACTATTATAACCACCTCGGCTACCTCGGTTTCCTCTATAACTACCTCTTCTATTTCCGCGGCCTCTACCTACGTTATAAGCTACGTTTATAATACCTTCTATATTAGCTACGGCTTATAGAGCTCTCTAGTATTCTTCAACTTTATTAAGACTCAATTTCTTAGGCTTAAGGCCTATAACTTCCTCTCTAATAAACTGTACTTTTTTAACTTTAAGTTCTAGGTTTTAGAGGACTTACGATAATACGTGAACTAGATAGGGTTCTACTTTAAATCTAGTAAGAACGTGGTATTATTTTTAGTACTCCTTAATATATTTACTTACTAAATTATAATCCGATCTCTTTATCTTATCGAATTTACATATCTCTAGAAAAGCTATCTAAATCCGATCGCTTCCTTACGTTATTATTATAAGTTCGTCGTATAGATTATCGGCGTACTTTAGCATTTTTAACAGATTCCGGAGCTTGTTTTATAGTGTTATATCGATCTAATTATATATCTAACTAGCGACGAGACGTGACTAGTACTTCTATCTCTTATATAAAGGGTACGACTTCGAAGGACGAGGTATCTCGCTATCGAGCAACTATTCTAAAGTGTAGGGAATTAGCTAATAAGCCAAAGCCTACTTCTATCCGCTAGGGTCTATATTATTATACTTAAGCGTCCTAACCTTCTATATCTTCGTTATCGCGATCTTAGGCAGACTATATCCTTAGTAAGAGGGTTTCTTATTATTATTATCGCTATTATTATTATCGACGTTAGTGAATCGGATCGGATTCTTTAATAATAGGATTAGATCACTTCGTGATCGAGGAGCATTCGTAGTGTTCGTCTACGAAGCGGGGTTTATAGGGTTAGCTATCATATCGGGAGGGTAAGGGTTAGTATCCCCCTTATTATCCGTCTCAACGTTAGCTATAGTTGATTAAAGCTAAACGGAGCTTTTACCGGCGGGTTTGAAGGATTCCTAGACTTAATTGGTTAATCTGGGTCCGTGTAGAATTTTCCACATATAAAAGTGGGGTCACTATAGGGACGAGATCGACGACGTGGTCCGGGTGAAAGCTTCAGAAAAACGAGTTGCTAGTGGTCCAACTAGCAGAGAGAGGCTCATAACCTCATAGAATACAGATACAATGTGAGATCAATAGAGAAAACAGTGTATGTATTCGGGTGGACGAAGAGGAGAAAGAGAGAAGGAGAGAGAGAGAGACTATGGGGTTCTATCTACACACATTGTCGGAGTAGATGCACTGGCATACCGGCATACCGGAGGATCTATTGATCCTATGCATTTTGTAATTTTAGATTAGTAATCGGCGGTCCATATAAATTGTTAGGAAAGTCGATACAGCAATACAGAGAGTTGAACACCATTGATTGGACCCCTACATTTTACAATACGGCACACGCCGACAGTTATGAGCCCGGTTCGCACTGAATGAGACTACTGTAGTTGGAATACAGTATCTAGCCCGCTGCTAGAAGTGTCTCGCAACCCCTGAAGCTATCCTGAAGCTGTACAAAGCTACCCCTGAATCCAGTAATGGAGGCAGCATCAATCCTCTCCGCCATGAAGGGCGAAAAACTGAAGGACTCGCCGCAGTGGCTCACCTGGTTTGCAAAGGTGCAGCTATATGCCGTACAAAAGAATGTGTGGGATCTCTGTAATCCAGACCTTACCTCGTCGACAACCGATCTCGCTAATAAACGACCTGAGCCTCTCCAAGAACCGGCGGAACCCGAATACCCCGAGGAAGGCGATGAGAGGGACCGAAGGATCTGGCGAGACCGTATGGATG
>MLQL01000137.1:617-12437 GCA_002072365.1 Penicillium flavigenum | reverse complement strand
AAAGTAAAGACCCGGAGGTAGAAAGATGAAGCAGGTCATTATCCCCGGGTACTGTAAAGCTTATATGTGATCTTCACGTAAATGCTGCCTTTCCAAAGAATGACCCAGCCGATACTGACCTGCGGCCCATGCCTTTTAACTACCTGGTGCCCTAGTGGCAGCCGCCCTAGGCTTTTACTAGATAAGGATGTTTCAAGTTGAAGCACTACTCCTATGCGTAAGGCAGATGGCCTTTGCAGAAGTGTCTGATCTCTCAGTACGGATCCGCGGAAATCACCCGTTTGTTCCCGGGATTTACTTCCCTGCTGCTATATTATTATCCTCCTTATTATGTGTCGTGATTGCGCATAACACCTCTCAAGTTTGGACGAACACCGACAGAAGATTTCTTATTCCGGCGTAGTTTGCCTTGGTCTATTTGCGATATGTCATTCCGCTATACTCGAGGAAACTGCGGTTTGCTGTTAATTGGAAATCTACCCAACAGTCCCCAGAAAGATGTAGTCAGCTCTTTTCTATCTCTTTTGTTGAGCTTGTGTTTAACAGCTAGTGTAGGATACGTCTCTAAGCCATGGCAAAGCAGTCACTGTTAGGTGAACCAACGCGGCCGATCAGGAAACGAGTTTCGAGTGGGAAACTGAACCAAGTCCCAGTTCGGCAAAGAAACGACACGGCTCAGATAGATATCTTCTATAGGCGGAATTCTCACATTCTGCTAGTGCTCAACGGTGTTCTATGTTTAACGTTGATGTGAACGTTGATTCAACTTTCTGGCATCATTCACCACCCGTACATCGCTAAAGGTGCTATAATGAGAACACTCAAAATATAATATCATAACGGCATAGTACTAGAAAATTATGACCAAAGAGCCTAAAGCCTCTAGAGCTCCTAGAAGCACAAAATAGACCCTCGGAAAGTCGGATCTTTATCGTATTAGCGCGGTGCGGCTGAATTATCGCCCTCTAACAGCCCCTAAGGTGTGAGAACTGGAACTCCCTTCTATACGCCCTATTTATAAGCAACAATGATTTAGTAGTCATATTGCTCCTAGAAATATGCTCCAAATCAATTAGAGGCTCGAGTATTATATAGATACGGTAACTAGATTAAAATATCCTTAATTCGATTGTGGGTATACGTACCACTATTATAGATATATATTAGTATCTATAGTCCTCCTAGGAGCCGGCGCTAAGGATAATAACCCGCAAAATCTTAACTTTAGATATAGTGAGAATAACCACTTCAGCCCTAAACATTTAAAAGGTTATAGTTGTCCTATAGTCGATGATCTCTTATCCTTCTTTTGCTCTAATAACTTGCTAGTATAACACTATCACTAGCGAAGCCAATTAATTATAGACTATAACCTATTATAGGTTTCAAAGAAATCCAATACCCCAGATATAGAAGGTTATAATAGACGTATATACCAAACTAGTATCGGTATTTTAGATCCCCTTCTCGAGGAATTTATCGGCTAACAGACCTAGTTTATAAAGGTAATAAATCGGCTGAAAACTTCCGTTATATTATTAATCTATTTATCTATAGGAATCGCGGCTATATAAGACAGGTTTCATAACCCCCTATTGGCTAGTCCACTAGCTCTATAGCTATAGAGTTAGTTACTTCTATTAGTACCTCTCTTGCTAGCTTAGGGGCCTCTACGTTGCCTCTAAGCGCTAGGGAGGCTAAAAGCTAAGACCTACCCCCTCTAAACGCGAAAAAGAGAGCAGCCGAATCCTTAACCCTCCCACGAAAGCGACGCCGATATTTATACTCGACCTCTCGAATACCGGGCCACTTATAACCGGTGTATCGAAAGAGACCCCTAAGCCTTATAAGAATTAGTAGGGATATAGTTAACGATATAATTTAATACCTATAAACGCTAAACGACCGTATCTTGATCTACAACACCATTTTCCCTAGAGAGTGGGCCACTATATATCTCGCCACCTAATTGCTATAGAGCAGGTACGAAGAGATCATTATAAGGAAAGAGATAGAAATAGACGTTATATCCGATTTTAAGTCCCTACTAACACACCTAGAAGAGAGTTGCTAGAAGTGTGCTACTATAGACGAGGAGCGGCTATATAACTAAGACGCACCTTATTCTTATTACCTTACCGGCTATATTTTGATAACGTAACTAGTCATTTGAAATTAAGGAGTAAATATAGTATTATACAACCGTTAATCGGTATTTGAGAACCTATTAAGCTCTAAATCTATTAGTATATAACTAAGGGGCTTTTAGGTGCGAAGGATTTAAACGGTTTCCTATATAATATCACTACGCTCAGTAAGTAGAAAGAAATATGTAAAACCAGCTATATCTTAATCTCTAATTAATATAATATATTAGAGAAATCAGATAGCGCGTGCGAGGCCAATCGGGGATAGTAATAAAGAAATAGCAATTTCGTAAGTCAAATTGCCTCGAATATCAAAATCAGCCACTCCTTATATTATTCAACCCGCTTCCTTTATAATAGTGTAATAGCTCCGTGCTCTATAAGTATCGAAATATTTGTGCTATTCCGTTAATCAGCTTATGGCTGCTAGTCCTAATAACTCGGCAGTTTGGCTGTCACTTTGAGTCTAAATGTTAGCATATTATTCTAAGTGACTTATTATAGTATTAGTTATAGACTATATTAAACTATAGTATTAGTAAGATAGGTAATTCTAGAACGCCGAGGCCCAAACCAGCTGTGCTAGTATTCGTCCGAGAATTATGAGAGAGCGACTCGCCCTGCTAAAAAGCGAGCTTCTAAGCCAAAGGTATACCTAGCTATAAATAAGTCCACCGGATTATCTCTCTTCACCTAGCTAATATAGTCGTTACAGCGTTAACTAGATACTAGTCGTATAGAAGATACAAGTGATTATTATATAGCCATATAAGTGGAACTCTATATAACGCAATAATTACTAGCAAGTTTACCACTTTATAGGCCTACTAATTATTGTAATAACCATACTATATCTAATCCGATACGCTCGTTGACTTATAAGCGAAATATGAGGCCGCTATTATAAAGAAGCTGCCGCAGACTCTGGCTCGCTTAATAGCTTCCGTCTCTTTATTTTTGGCGCGTTATCGGTTATAGGTAACCTAGAATCTGTCCGTGGATATCATTCCCTAGCGCTATTAAGGGTAATAAGATCCTAAGGAAGTTAAGTTATATTAAGTAGTGCGGTCATTTGTCAATTCGTATTAGGTTTTTAATTAGCTCGAAACTTAGGTTTATAATAGCTAAATAGCTTATTATTAGTTATAAAAGGATATACGTGCCGTTAACAGTTTATATATAAGCACTATGGCTAATAGGCCTTATCTTACGACAGTTAGTCGAAGCTCGTATCTCCTATCATAGCCGAGAGTCGAATCCTTAACACCGCGCGTATAAAACAAACGGGTTTTCACTTTCTCTCTTAGTTCTTATACGTTCTAAATCCGAGAAAACATCGCCCTATTATTATATTATCTAACCTACCTAAAGATAATATAATATATGACCTTAGCACTATTAAAGCTTAATCTTAGCTCCCTATTTCGATATCGGCCCCCACTACCCGCGAGAGTCATACGGCGGCCACTACGAAACTAACGGGACCTCACCGCCGCGGTAGATTAAAGGTTATTATAGGGCCTCCTAAAAGCCTTTGCCTACCGCACTTATATAGTCTAGAAAATATTGTATCTATCCTTATTATAAGATAGGAGTCGCTATAGGATACCTATCGGAAAGTTATTACGTATAAGAACGCTAGCAAAGTTACAATTGCCACACGCCGCACTCGCCCGTCTCGTATAGTAGCTATCCGGATATACGGGAAAGAGAATACTCGAAGATTAATTTATAGATTTGGACGCCTAGAAGATAGGAACTTTCTCTCCTTATATAAATGCTATATATATAAAGATCTCGCGTTCTTCTTAGTTAATAACTTACCGCTAACGCTAGCGTATATTATCGCTTTTCCGTCTATTTATCCTAGCGAGACAGAATTAGGATCTATTATATACTAGGTTTGTCCCTTATATCCTTCGATAAGCTATTCTGACATTTTAGATTCTAGATAGCGCCTACTACTTATCTTCGTTTAGCCTTACGCACTAATCACTAGCCTATAGTAATATATTATTTAGTATTAACGGGATTATTAAGATAGGTTTATTAACCGCCGTATCCTTATATTATCTAACTAACATTTCGTAGTAAGTTTAGACCTTTATATAGATTACACGCTAAAGTAATCTAAAATTGTATATATTACGGCTCTTCCGTCGATAATAATACGGCTTATATAGAAAAATAGCAAAGATTAAGGCGTTATTAGCGTGAATAATCTAGAGCGATAGCCAATCGATTCTACCGCTATAGAGTTTTTATCCGCTACCGAGACGGCAGAATTAATCAAGTCGCTAAGAAATGTGAGTTCTCCTAGCAAGGTATCGTATTTCGCTAATATCTAGTAGCAACCCCTATTAGCGGAGAAGCACCGCCCAAACGATAATCTAGTGGTTCTCGTAAGAGTAGCTCTGCTCTCTAGTAGCTTGAATTGCATTTACAACCCCGGTCCTAAATCTTGCTAAGGGACAAAGATCTGGCGCGCACTCTCGGATATTCGCGGATTCTCGTCCTAGTCGTAGGCTTTACCAATATCTAACATTCCACACCCCTCCTACTGTTCTCTTGCTACATTAGAGCCTTTTGTTTCTTACACGGCATAATTTATTGTGTTGCTCTGCTGGCTAATATTGCGCTCCTGTGAACTGAATGCTATATAATTAACGTTATATTGCTAGTGAAAAATCAAGGCTAACTTTGAATACTAAGGGGAGTTCTGGTGACACGCCCAGCCTTTAAGAGCCAAGTATAAAGGATTTCATATGGGCAATCTGTATTCGATAATGAAGCCTCATACATTCTTTCGGAGCGCCCACAATCTCCATATTAAAATATAAACCTAGCCTTTCATAGCTCAATACTCGAGATCGCAGCGGTACTGGATTGCTAGACGTCCACGATAGATGAATTTTAAGCAGCCAGAATGCAAGAAGTAAAGCATGGAGGGAAACAGCTAAACTACTATAAATGTTTCAAAAGTACGTATGTATGTCGCTTGCAGACTTCAACCAATGGTGAATACTAGGAAGCTGAAACAACTGGTAAGCAACGGCATTCAGGGGCAATGTATCCAGCTTTACCACCCCCAACGGCTGGCTATTGATGGACTTTAACATTATATCTGAAGTTGAGTTGAAAAGAACCAGCACTAGTTGGTTCATTTCACCACTAATAAACTGTGAGGGCTGGTCGTCGCATAAGCTTAGCGACGCGACTCTTTTGTTTCTCGCCCCCATTCAAATTTCCCTCTAGACCGTAACTTATTTATACGAACCTTTCCCTTAGGTTTTATCGGCCTTCAGATTCGCACAGAACATATTAACTCGGGGCTTTTATTTTCAAGATTCACCACAAACGGCATATATCACAATACTAGTCTTTCCTTGACAGTCTCTTTCCTAGGAATGGTAGATGCCACTTGGAACCCACTATATCGATATGCGCAGCTCCGTGATCGGGTCAGCCCGGCTTTCGTGCTAGTAGTACTAGCAAGTAAGGTGTCTACGGCGATTACTATACATTTTTTCTATAAATCATTGAATACCTACGATATGGTCCGCTCTGTGAGCGCTAAGTCTGTTTAATCAGGATGCACTCGTGCGTTCTGGAAATTTATAGACTGTGCGTTACCATAGGAAAATCTCTAGTGTACATTTATAGGAATCTGCAGTATCATTTTGAAAGGATTGAGGTTCCTCTTAACAGATGCGTCAATGGTGAATACGAGTATAAATGTACAAACTGTTGTACGATATCTGATATATACTTTTTGGGAAACGGTAAAAAATCGAATACATAACTGGAACATATGGAAGACCGCATTGAGATGTATGGCACTTAGCTCCTCTGTCCTAGATGGACCTCAATAATAAGCATAGAGTAGTATTTGTGCCGAGAAAAGCCTTCCTTGCATATCATAGGAGCTATCTGAAATTGATGCTGCCATGTCTTAGAGACCACCAAGCCTTCCTTTCGGTGACGGCGCCAAAGAGTATTGATGATAGTTGTGGTGTTCTATCATGCTCTCAATGGCCCTCCGAATGCAGTGATTCCGCGCGGAATATAACGGTCTTTTCAAATTGCCAACATTTCGTCTGCCATCCACCACGAACCCGTCTACGATAGGGAAATGTCCAACCTTGGCTACCAACATCAAAATACCCTCGAGCCACCGGTCTTTGGGATTGACATCAATATGATCATAGCGAAGCAGAATCTGGCCCCTCTTAAGACCGGTATCATATATGACGATGTATAGCACTATGTCGTGAGTTACAATCATATTTTCTTTGATTTTAAGGTGCTCAGATTGCTGCACTGAGGGTCTGAAGTGCTTGGAGGACGAAATGGCGACGGGTGCGGCGATGGCAAAGGTAGCCAGCATGAAAAAGAATGCGAGGAACTTCATTTTGGGGGTTAGAAGATGTAGGTTGTGCATGTTGTGGTTTGTGCATGAAATTTTGAGAATGAAATGGAGAATCGGGCGGAAGTGGAGAGTCCCCTGACTTTTAAAGTTTCAAGGACTGACCAAAAAGCACGAAGGAACATTCAAGTGTACATGTTGAATGGGCGCCGGAGATTAATAAACTGACACTGTAAACTTTAAAGGCATGTGTAGAAGCTCGTGGGAACTGAAATTTATCCTTGGAATGAATTGGAAGCTGTTGCACTCCTGGGGTGCTACTTCTGAGACCTAGAGTCAAGTTCTTCCTCTGAGAGTTGAGGAGAGTCCTCCCACGACACCTTCACCCGAGCTGCGCACAAACCTGAGACGTTCGATCCCTCTCCGAAGGCCAAGTTATAGACCTGGGGACCTCAAATAACGCTCCAGGAGTCGATTAGACTAACCACAAAAACATAACTGTGGTTACCCGTTGTGAAAGGACACGACTTTAGAAGCTACGTCGGTTCTCTGGGGGCTGACGGTTTGACTGTTGGGCTTCTAGAAGCTACTTCTATACTCTCAGGGTCCCCTCCAAGACCCCTAGGAACAAAAGAGCTCCCAGTGTCAAGATATGCGTTCCCAAGACCGACAGAGCCGTCAACAGGAACGTGACATCCACCTCCCGGGGTGGAGACAGTCAAGTTTAACCAGACATGACGCGGTGCTTCTCATTCCACCTTTTACTCTTAATGTACTTTTTTTTTATTTGGCATCCTGTCATTCGGCTAGCATAATTCACGTAGCATAGAAGCAACCTCTAGCCTTGTTCAAGTTTGTGTAATCGCTTACATACTGATTTTCGCTCGAACTCGCTACAGACTAGTAGAAAATAAGTCATTGGGCCATGAATAGGGCTATACAAAGCGGTCGAAGCCAATGCTACCATATCTAATTAATGTACTCTGTCTTCAATTGGATCTTGCTGCAACTGGAAGGGATAGTGGCGTCGTAGTAGCGGTTCAAATAGAACAGCTGGGGCGCCTTGTGATACCAGTCGCAAACTAGGAAATGTCAGGACGAGATCGTTTCCTGGAGAAGAGTAATAATGACGGGGTCTTACCGAGCCATCCACCGAAGCCGCTGGCTTCCGACCACATGAACCTGTTGCCTTTGACTGAAAATCCATTGCTTCCTTGGCCTGCGTTTATCAAGATCGGTTCCCAGGCTGTAAACATCCCGTTAGTCCGTACTCAAACTAGTACACGACTTTTCAGGGGCGGGTACTCACAGGTAAATTTGTTGTCGCCGGTGGCTACGACTCCCCAAAGCAATTTAGTGTTGAAGTCGAAGAAGGCATTTGTGCCATTCAAGTAAACGGAGCTGGCAGTATTTACATCCTTGGTCAGGACGGCATCATTGAGGCCTGCACCTGTGTGGTATGCGTAAACATAGAGGTTGTTATGCTCTTGATTAGTGGCGCCGACGGACTTGAGGTGGAAGTGCTCGGGGGGAGAAGTGCTGGCGACAGGTGTGACGATAGCAGAGGCAGCCAGCATTAGAAGGGATGTGAGGGTCTTCATTCTGGTGGTTGGTGTAGGACGTGGATTCCAATTGGGAGTATGAGAATGAAGTAGGGAATTGAGTTGTGAATCGGGAATTTCCACCATTTACTGTACTTAAATTGAAAGGCCGGTCAATGGCGGGGAGCAAGCAATATTAATGTGCACGTATTGATTTAGGTGACTTTCTTTAGTGCACGTGCAGTGAACATAGAGCACATCAACATACGGGATTTCCAGATGAACATTTCGGTACTTTTTACTCCCCAGTAAGTGAAACTGAGTGGGAGCGTAGCCACATTTCGTATACATTCCCCCAGACGCCAAACGAAATTTCAACTTTGGCTTACCACGAAGACCACCTGGGAAATCGAGTCTACAAGAACAAGAACTGCGATTGATGAAGTTGATGGAGCTGCACAAAATGGTTCTATACATATACTAAACATTGCAACTCTCTTACTAACACAGAAAACTTTCAATATACTTTTTGGAAAAGTTCACGATTAATCCAAGTGATTTAAAATTGCATTTTCATCACCAGCGTTTGTTCACCATGTGCACCTGATTTAGTGCAGTCCTTCAACAATACTTCTCGGTGCAAGTTGATGGTCCCGGAATGGCTGGCCCTCAGGATGAAAGGATGACCAGTTCAACTCAATTTCTGTCGACCCTTTTGTCCCATCCAAAGTCTCTTAAGGGTGTCAGGGAGATACGTAAATCAAAGCTATGATATGAGGGGAGATATGATATGCCGGACCTACATGGTGCATGCTCATATTTGACGCTGGAGATGTCATTGGGCCAGCATTCAAGATGAATAGGAGCTGTTAATTGTTATATGTTCTGAGAGCTATTCGCCGGGACAGAGCAAGGATCGGTTCAAGCCCTTCATGAGAAACAACAGAAGCTTAATCCGTAAGAGCCAGGCCGATAGACTCGTCTCCGGCGCGTGAGGCTTTGCGAATGTTTATTTCAACACAAACCCTGGTTTTCACACATTCCTCTTAGTATAAAACTATTGGATTCTTCAAAAGAGAAGCATTTCGATATCCCCTCGCATTTTCACGGTGAAACATGAAAAACACGGACAGTGGTAGGTTCTGCAACTATTAGAAACTTCTTTTTTTAGTTCGAAATATGAAAACTTACCAGCAGGGTTCAACTTGTATGCTTCTTGGAATGACTTGACATGCATCATCTCCATAGCGACGACTCTGTCCGCTTTCGATAGCTGAATCTCGCGGGTATTTCGGAAAGCAGCGTCCAAGCGCTCTGGCGCTAGTGACATGAATATGTTAGCGAGACGCAAGGCCAAATTGGCTATATTCTTATCAAATACTATATCAGCCTAAAGATCGATCCACTTACTTCTGTCCAAGTTCCTCTCCATATTGGTAAGCTAATAGTGCCATAGTAGGGTAGTAAGATCATTAGCTTCTTTCAGAGAGGCTAGAATCTTTGGCAATAGCATTAGGTTGAAAGCTAGAAATGCCCGTCGGTAATATCCTAGCACTTCTAATTCGCTTTCGATTCTCAATGTTTGGAACTCCATCCCGGAAACACGGATTTCTTCGCACTAAAAAGCCTTCTGGAGACCTAGTATCATAGACTGTAAATGGTTCACTAAAACTTCGGCGCTAAACAGTGGCGATTCTTTAAGCCGGAAAGCCATGGTCGACAGAAAGTTTTGATCGCGGGTCCAAATTTCCTTTACTTCATATCCTTCAAGCTTATCGGCCTAGATTCCACCAAAGGCATAACAAATCAAAGCAATACTTGCCCTCACCCTAAACGGCCGGTATAGGGGTTCCTCGCTTCTAAAACATTCAAATATAAAGCTCGAGTGAGGGGACCTATTCTCCCCAAGAATGAACAGAATATATCTTATTTGGCGCTCTATGTCTTCTAAGGTTACTATGTGAAGCCTATCAGAATTGGTTAAGATATTGCGGACGCTGATGAGCCACTATTGAAGCTGCTCGTGTTACAGGACAAAGCTCTCTTCCCAGTCATGGTGGCGGCGACATATGACTTTCTATAGAGCTCCTATGTCTGTAGGAAGCATTGAAGAGATGAAAAGATAATTTAATACCAACAAGAGCTGGTAGGCCGTATATAGGCCGCAAATATGTCTCCCAGATATGGTCAGATCAAAATTTGGGCGTGGAGGCAAAGAAGCCTTGTTAATAGTTAGCGTCGTAGTCTATATTTCCTCGTAGTTGGAATTGATTACCGGAGGGATCATTTACGTATAGAGCTCTGTTGGTTGAGGCACTGGTGTGCTCCGCGGCCGTTCAGAAGTATCTTCAACATATTTCGGTTGGAAAATCGAAGCTTTCTCCGCTTTCGCAGCCGCAATACTCTTTGGTGGGGTCTTATGAGGTGATAAACTGCCCTACTCAGAATATCTTTGACTCATGTGCTTGATATGTTCTTCGTTTACAGGCTCTATTGCGTGTTGCATCTCTTCATTTGTACTCGTTTCGTACCGGGAAAACTGTTCGGATTGTGGCTCGAAAGCTCTCCATCGAAAGTGATACTCGTTAGATGCTCGTTCCTGCTTTTGCTTTTGCTGCTTTGACCGAGGCTCTGGAAGAGCAGGTTTCTGGTCTGACACTTTCGTTTCATAGACGCACAAAGAGTACCTACCACGCTTGACGCAAGTTTGACAGTGAGGAACTTCACGGCTGCATCGAATTCTCGAATGTCGGCATGGCTGACAGGGGCGAAGAGACATATTGGAGGAATTGGAGAACAGGATGAAGAAGTCACACTGTTGATCTAGGCCTCTTATGCAAAATGTGTAGTCACTATTCGAAATTCCGGGTACAACAACATATGACAGATGATCCGTGGTGCTTGTGAGTGGTGCGATAGTGGTACTGTAACGCAGAAAGTTGAGTGTACTGGCTGTACGTTCGAAACAACGGACGGCAATGTGTGTACTAGTGGAGATTTGAATGTAGGAGGAACACTACTTATAATGTCTGCTGGCCTCATAAGCTATTGCACCTTAAATATGCCGTCAGATTCCTTAATAACTACAGTCGGATTGTGGATCCAGGACAAGCTCCCAGGAAATGTTTCTCTCGTTCTAGGAGCAATCGAAAAGTTCTCCACAGTGCCGACCATGCATTCTAGGAGGCACATGGTGAAGCCCTGAGGATGCCAGCCGGCCGAAAAGGCACAATGTGTGCCCGTTGACGACATACCGGAAATTCCAATATGCTCAAGCCCTAACAAAGAGATTTCTCGATATGTAGTAAACAAGAAGAGTATTCTGGGAGTTGCATTGTTCATCCCGGGAGTTGCCTCAGCTGCTGTTAAGGATATACATGAAGCATACGGGCTAAATGGGGATATGACCTGCGGGACCCACATGGTGTTCCCCTGAATGCGAGGAAGCCTGTCTCTTTTGCTTTCTCGCGCTACGTCTTGTATCTAGAGTTGACTGTAGCATTTCTTAATATTTACTATTCATCCGGAAAATGATACCCCCATCTACGTATATGTGAGAACTCCACAGCTACCCTGGGGTCTGCTTGCTGCTGGAGACTGGAGACTAAAGTAAGCGGTCCCAAGGGGTTTTAGTAGGAAGATTGAAAATAATTGAATAAGTCAACATCAATCCTTTGATTCTATCACATCTGCTAATTCCTCATTGTTCCTTCTTTCAATTTGCCACTTCGTATTTGGCCCAATTCTCACAAAGGAAAAAAAAAAA
>MLQL01000136.1:0-12811 GCA_002072365.1 Penicillium flavigenum | reverse complement strand
TAGGGGATTAGCGTTTCGAAGTTAGTCCTAATAGCTAGACTACTAATAAAATTAGGATTCGCTAGCTTAAAAAGCTTTTTATTCCTACTACTTCTTCGCGTATAAGAGGGGGGTATCGGCTTTTAATACTTAATAGCTATAGAAGTTATTTAACCCTAAGGTTTAATAAAATTTATAAAGAGAATAAAATTATACTAATCTATATACCTCTATATTCCTCTTACCTTTTATAGCCTTTAGATATAGGCTATTTTATAGTATTAAAACGAGTCTATAGCCGGCTAGTTAAATTTCGAATATAGTATAGATCGAATTATATTAATAAACTAGATTTCCTCGAAGTATACCCTACTATATAAAAGGAAGCCTTTAAATCTAAGACTATTAAAAATAGCTTTTAATCTACTAGTTTAATCCCTTTTATACTAGAGAGAGTGATTTCGAAGCTTAATATCCGGCTTACTACCCCTACCCCCCCGCCTAGCTGGGGTAGTAATTAGGATCTAAAAACGCCTTCGAACTATATATAATTATAAAAATAAGCTTCGTTAATTAAAGTATTACTTCGTATAAGATTAAGAAGCCCCCTAAGCCCGCTTAATTTAGCTATAAACTAGGTTTTAAAGGCCTACTAGATCACGATATAATCCGCTATATTACTAGAGAAAGAAGTAAGCGATTTACACGCTAAAAACGAGAAGAAGAAGTAAAAGCGTGCTAGATCTAGGAAGTAGATACTAGCTATAGAAGGCCTCTTAGTTTAAGAAGTATCTATATTAATTATATAGCCGGTAGAAGCAGTTAAAACGCCTATCCCCCCCTAGCGAAGAAGGCCTTCGCTACCTTTACAGCCACGAACGAGAGTATTACTAATATACGGGCTATATAAAGATTAGGGCTATAGGAGAGATATATGTCTAGATAGATAATGTTTTTTTTTTAAATTTAATTTAATGGCGTTTTAGTTGAGATAAATGTATTTGTATCATATTTTATTATACTATAAAGGAATTCAAATTTACAAACACAAATTTGCATTATTATAAGATTTAGATTTCATCCATTATGCTTCAAATTAAGATTTAAAATCTAAATCTTATTATTTCAATGTTACATCTATAGATTTAAATAAGATTTAGATTTTTCAATGTTATATCTATAGATCTATCTAGATCTATAAACCATTAAAATCAGATTTAAATTAAGATTTAAATCTAAATCTTATTATTTTAATGTTACATCTATAGATCTATCTAGATCTATAAACCATTAAAATCAGGAATCTAGATCTATATGAAATCATAGATTTATACATTACTAAAATTAAAAAGATCTAGATCTATATGAAATCATTAAGATTGAAGAATCTAGATCTATATACGAAATCATGATTTAATTTAAATGTAACCATACATTTAACATAAATATAGGGTAAAACCCCTAGCATAGTTAGTTTTTTATCCTTCATGGTTTTTTCTATCTAATACATTGATTCATACTTCTTATTTTACATCTTTTACTTTATCGTTTTTGTTTAAACCTTTTCTTCCTATTTTCCCCTATAACCTCCTAGAATTTGAAATTAGTAGGTTAGGTGGGGTGCGCCACTCGCTTGTGTGCGCCGCTCGCTTGTGAAATACGTTAGTGGTAAAAGCTATATATAGCCTGGTTTTCAAGGCTAAATAGAGTAAAGACCCTATTTATTTCTAATAGTTATTAATATCACTAGGGCTTACGCTAGTGTTATTTTTCTTTAGTTTTAGCCCTAGTTCTCCCGGTATTTTAATAGGCTTATAACTAGGATTATTTAATATAGAGAACTTATTTATTACCTATAGTAACTATTCTTTTTAATAGTATATATAAATAGGACTTATTTTTTATAAATAAAGCTATTAAATTGTTTAACTAGTGTATACTTTTTAAATTAATACCTAAACTAGGTATATAATAGATATCTTTTAATAAGTATATATAACTAGTATTTAATTTTATATATAACGTATTCCACAAGCGAGCTGCGCACACAAGCGAGCTGCGCAGCCCAAAACACATAGTAAACGCGATGCTATATTTCAACAACCAACGCTTTTATTTAATTTCATTACTTGCCGATAGCAATTGATAAGCATTTTTAGTACCATATATCAATTTTAAATAAATCGAGAACTTGCATTGTTATGGTATCGAAAAATACATCGCTGAACTCTAGAATATATATATATCTCAGTCACTAATTTATTAAATTTCCCTAAACTCTAATAAGTGGCTAGATATCATATAAAAAGCATTAGGCTACAAGGAAAAGCTCATACAGATAACCGTTGTTGTAATATCATGTTGTAATTTATCGCTTTTACTATGTGTTTTGGGCTGCGCAGCTCGCTTGTGTGCGCAGCTCGCTTGTGGAATACGTTATATCACCTTTATAAGTTACTTTAGTTATATTAGCCTTACCCTACCTTACTAAGGTAGTAGTAGGTTCGTAATAAGAATAATATTCTAATTTATATATAGTACTAATTATAGTAGTACTATTAAAAATAAAGTCCACTTTTGTATTTATAGGATTTAATCCTATATTATCTAGCGGTCCTTTAGTACTTAATATACTACTATATATTAAAAGAGGATATACGTCTTTATATTTATTATCTATATCTTTAATAGTAGATTTAGGTATATCTACTATATTAGATATAATATAATTATTTATTAGCTTAACTAGGAGCTTTAGGGCTATTAGCTTTATTAGCTAATTTAGCTTTATAAGACTCTCTAGTAGCTAAAATAGGTAGCTTAATAGCCTTTTTAGCCCTTTTACCTTTAGTATTCTAGCCTTTAGGTGCTAGGTTAGGAAATAATAGCTAGTATATATTAGTATTATAATTAATATCTTTATAATACTAATAATATTTTCCCTTAAAGGGCTTATTTTTATACGATCTTTAACACTTATAATTAAGGTTTATTATATTCGTATAATAACTTCCCCTATAAGTGTAGGATTCTCTACCTCTAGCCTTATTAATTAGGCTAGAAAATAGAGATTTAATAGTATATATATTAGGGTTATTTCTTAACGATTAGGTTATATTTTAAATAAACCTATTATAGTCTTCGTTTATACTATTTAGGACCTAGGCTATCACTACCTAATTAGGTAGTTCGATACCTTTACCCTTAAGGTTATCTACTAGCGTTTTAACCATATTAAGATACTCCTCTATTAAGTTAAAATCACTTAATATTATATTAAAGAAGTCTTTTAGAGTTAAATATTTAGTAGTAAACCCTTTAGGGTTATATAAGGCTTTAAGCTGTAGCTAGGCTTTATAAGCACTTTCTATATCTTTAAGATATAGAAGTGGTCTATTATTATAATAAAGCTTTAAAATAGATATAGCTTTATTATTTTTCACTCCTATAGAGGGAGACTCTATAGGGGTATAAAGGTTATCTTTTATTAGGGTAGCTTTTACCCTAATAGACTATATAATATAGTTCTCCGATCCCTTTAACTTAGGGAGATATATCTTATCTAGGGAGGCTATAGTAAGATATAGTATTAGAGTAGTACTATATACTAATAATAGTATATAGATAATCGGTATATACTATATATAGTAATATACTATCATATTTATTATACTATAAAGGAATTCAAAAATACAAAAAGCATTAAAAATACAAATTTAACACAAATTTGCATTATTATAAGTTTTAGATTTCATCTATTATGTTTTAAATTAAGATTCAGACTTTAAATCTTATTATTTCAATATTATATCTATAGATTTAAATTAAGATTTAAAATCTAAATCTTATTATTTTAATGTTACATCTATAAATCTATAAACCATTAAAATCAGAAATCTAGATCTATATGAAATCATAGATCTATATGAAATCATCAAAATTAAAGAATCTAGATCTATATAAAATTATAGATCTATATAAAAATATTAAAATTAAAGAATCTAGATCTATATAAAATCATGATTTAATTTAAATGTAACCATACATTTAACATAAATATAGGGAAAAACCCCTAGTATAGTTAGTCTTTTACCCTTTATGGTTTTTTCTATCTAATACATTGATTTATACTTCTTCCTATATTACATATTTTACTTTATCGTTTTTGTTTTAAACCTTTCCTTCCTATTTTCCCCTATAACCTCTGAGACTAATAGGCCGCTATATAGCTAGTAATCCCGAACCGAAACTAGTATACTAGGCGAGCCCTTATTATCGCTAATTAAGCTATTAGTCTTGATAAAGTAGGAAGCGTTAACCTTTATAAGATTATACCGCCGCTTAAAGAGCGTATCGACTTTAATATATAGGTTAAGTGGTAGAGAAGATCCTACGAAGTTATAGGCTTTATAATCTAATTAATACTAATATCCCCTAGCTAGTTATCGACGATCTAGATAGAGAGAAATAGTATATACTTTCTCTATAAGTAAAGACCTAGATAACGAGCAGTATAGATTATACCCTAGTATAGGAGATTAACACTCGCGGTACCACTAGTAAATTCGCGGATAAGTTTCTTATTAAGGTTAAGAAGCATATAAAGGGTAAAGGTTATAGTGCTTTAAAAGCTACTATTAGAAGCTTTAAGAAGCTCTCCTATAGTTAATTTATAATAAGTAAGGAGTTTATTTATACTATAAAGCTACGCTATAAAGTAGTTTATAATCTTAACGGAAACCTTCCTCCCTACTACGCTCTAGAAACTATATTATTAGAGCTTAGTAAGGTTCTAGAACTAAGCGGCTTTATCGTTGTTAAAGATTATTATATTTATTATTATTATTATTATAAAGGAATTTAATTATAATATTTATACAATTATCAATTATGAATTTAAAAATTAACACAAATTTGTATTATTATAAGATTTTATTATAATTTAAATTAAGATTTAAAATTTAATTTTATTATTTTAATATTATATCTACAGAATGCTATATAAAATTATAGATCTATAAATTATTAAAATTAAAAAATCTAGATCTATATAAGATCACTAAAATTAAGGATCTAGATCTATATATAAAATTATAATTTAATTTCAATATAACTATATATTTAATATAAATATAGGGTTAAACCTCTAGTATAGTTAGTTTTTTATCTTCTATAGTTTTTTCTATCTAAAGATATTAATTTATACTTCTTCTTATTTTATATCTTTTACTTTATCGTTTTTATTTTAAACCTTTCCTACCTATTTTCTCCTATAACCTCTAATAGGTTATAAGCCTAGCTTATTTATTTATTCTTTTTATTATAGAGAGGTTTATTTAAATCCTTCTTTATCTTTTTTATTAAAATTAACCCCTTCCGAAACGCTAAATTATAACTTTCTATATATATCGATAGTACTTTATAGCCTCTTTTATAAAATAATTTAAATTTAAAAGCTTTAAAGACCTAAAAATTATTTAATCTAGTTAATAAGAGCAAAAGTAGTCCTTATAAAAAAACGCTTATTATAATTTATTAAAATCCTACTATTAGTACTAAGAATAATAGAACTCTCTCTATTATTTAGCTATTATATAATAACGGTTTATTTCTATATATAAAAGATATTATAGATATAAAGCTAGCCTAGGAAAAACTATAAGAAATTTATTCCTAAAAGGGTTTTACTATAGAGTATTTAACTTTAAAAGAATTCTTTATTTAATACTTAATTAGATAATTTTTATACTATAGAAAAATAACTAAATAAAATTAAAATTTTTGTAGATAACCTTACTAGTAAAGGGATTATACTACTAAAATAGGTAGTAATTATATAGGTTTCAAATAGCCTAAATAAGGAATATAAGTTATTAATATAATCTATTATTTAATCTCTATAAAGAGATCTAAATTTATATATTTTAGAAACCCTATTTTCTAACTGTATTAATAAATCTTATAATATTTAATAAGTAATAATAAGCTTATAATTATATAAAAATTAATGAATATATAGAAAAAGAAGCTATTTAATAGTACTTATTATTAGTACTATAAGGCTATAATATATACTACTATAAACTACTAACCGGCCCCTGTAATTTTTTTTCGAAAAATACGGACCCTCGCGAGCGAGGGTCCGCCACCCAAACGGAGGATTTTTCTATATATTTAATTCATCTAGCATTTACACCACTACCACGTAGTAAATTAATTAATTTAAAAACAGAGATATATGAATTGATCAATTTACTACTAGTATATAAAAGCATTATTTTCTACTACGTTTTTTGGCCCTTCTATACTTCCTGATTTCGATTAACACCTTCCATTTCCGCCTCGTTTTTTCTTAGTCCGCTTCCTCGCTTAGTTTATATTCTTTTAGCTTTATACTTTTTATCTGGCTAGAATTTATAATACCGGGCGTGGCGAGCTCCTATAATAGCTTATATGCGATTAAATTCTATCTATAGCTAGTAGGCTAATATAGCCTACGCTTTAGTACCCTTTGCAAGCTTTTCTAACCCCTCTTTAAACCGCCGAGTTATATAATTATATTAATTAAGCCGTAGGCTTAGTCTTCTGATTTTTTTAGCGGTTTTTAGAGTGCTAAACTCGGTATTTTATAACGTTATTAAACGTGTATCTAGCCTCGGTATATTATTATAATAGGGGTCGTACGAATCTAATTCATCCGTAATAAGCTTAGAATTAATAGGCTAAAGGCCTATTAATTTAAATCTAAGCTTAATTATATACGGTTTAAAGGTTTTTCGACGAATTTCCCCTATTGAATATAGGAATTTATCCTTTAAAAATTTGCGGTATCTAGTTATTATTACGGCTTCGATAGCCTCACTATACTAGTGTTTATATACGCTAAAAACTCCGATATCGAGAGGCTATAGTATATAACTAGTATATAATAGTAAGAAGAATAAGATAATATTATTCTTCTTACAAAATTTTAGCGCGTTATATATAATCTAAAACGGTCGTATAATACTAGCCTTTTACACCTAGTATACGGCTAATAGTCTATTTATAAAATAGCTAAATCTACTAGTATACTAAAGTGTTATTAATATAGCCGGTATCTATAATAGCGAGGTGTTTATCTTCTTAAATAGTATCAAACTAGCGTGCTAATACTTGTTTTACACTTAGTATAATAAGCGGCAGATAGGTAAAACTATCTATAGAAACAGCCTCTAGAATAGTGATAGATTCTCGATTTATAATAGAGCTATTAAAAAGCTTCTTTTTTAGATACCTAGTGATAATAAACTAATCTCTTCCGATACTAATTTAAAAGCTAGTTTCGTTAAAGTTATAGATATCTTATTAGCAGATCCTATACTTATAAATCACACGCTTATAGTCGTTAAACCACCTTTATACTACCGATTTATCGAGAGTAGAAGCTCTCTCAATATCGAGAGCTTTCCGGCGTCGAATATAGTACTCGGGATAACGTTTAAGAAAACGTTTTAGCTAGTAATCCCTAGTTTTAGGGGGTTTATCGGGGCTATTAGGAGGGTGATCTTCGAGTATTAAATCGGCTACTATAACAATTTGACGGTGGTTTATCGAGGCTCCGACCGTGTTAAAGTATTTAATATATTTATATAAAGCCCCCTCCTATATAGTAGTAAGCTTCCTACCGTTAGGTTATCGTTAAAAAAGCGTTTTTCCACCTTTCTATCTTCGTCGAAGCCGGCTCTTATTAACCGCGAATTCTCCGTAGTTTTTGCAATATTAGGCTTAGATTGCTTAGAGAGAGAGTCTATTACTTGTTAAATCTGGATCTCTATTTCTTTATTAGTTTTAGGCATAGTATGCTATATGGTGGGGGATCAATATAAAAGTGTTAAATTTAAAAAAAATCCTCCGTTTGGTTGATCCCCTCCGTTTGGGTGGCGGACCCTCGCTCGCGAGGGTCCGTATTTTTCCAAAAAAAATTATAGGGGCCGGTTAGTTTTTATTTTTAGATAAAGTACTAAAAGGCTTTATACCTTATTAATAAAATACTATAATTTTAAATTTATAAAAGAAAAAGAACAATAGGGTTAAAAAATATAAATCTTAAAAGCTATCTATTAAAAGGGATAAAAATATAGAAGCTTTATTAATATTTATTAATAATTCTAATTAATAAAAAGAAATAAAAAATAAAGATATAATTCTTTTTAATTTTTAATACTCTTTAAAGATAAATTTAATATAGCTAAAGAGGTATACCTTTTATTAATTAATATACATAATATAGCTAATAAATATAAACTAGATTATTTAAAAGAATATAGAATTAAGGATTATATTCTAGGTTTAATATTTAATTTCATACTTAATACTACTACTATAATCTATATAATTTATAATTTAGACTATTTCTAGTAATATAAATATATAGACAAAAAGGTAAAATAGGGATATATAAATGCTATATATATTGAATTTATAGGATATATTTTAAATTTAAAAGAAGTATACTATATCCCTAAATTAGGAATAAACCTACTAAGTATTAAAAAACTAGATAATGAAATATCTATTTTTATAAAAGAAAAAGTAATATTATACTAAAGTGATAAATTAATTTTAATAGTAGTTAAAAATCAAAATCTCTATATATCTAGAAATATATTTCTATCTCGGAGGTTATAGGGGAAAATAGGAAGGAAAGGGTTAAAACAAAAACGATAAAGTAAAATATGTAAAATAGGAAGAAGTATAAATCAATGTATTAGATATAAAAAACCATAAAGGATAAAAAACTAACTATACTAGGGGTTTTTCCCTATATTTATGTTAAATGTATGGTTACATTTAAATTAAATCATGATTTCATATAGATCTAGATTCTTTAATTTTGATGATTTCATGTAGATCTATGATTTCATATAGATCTAGATTTCTGATTTTAATGGTTTATAGATTTATAGATGTAACATTAAAATAATAAGATTTAGATTTTGAATCTTAATTTAAATCTATAGATATAACGTTGAAATAATAAGATTTAGATTTTAAATCTTAATTTAAATCTATAGATATAATATTGAAATAATAAGATTTAAATAGATGTAACATTGAAATAATAAGATTTAAAGTCTGAATCTTAATTTAAAACATAATAGATGAGATTAGTGTTAAATTTGTATTTTTAATGCTTTTTGTATTTTTGAATTCCTTTATAGTATAATAAATATGATAACGCATCTATCTACTTTCCAGAGTATCCTACATTTCTTAGTAGTATCTCTTCTCAGGTTATAAGCGCCTGTCTCCGAGGCTCCTATTTCACTACAGACCTCGAATCCCTATTTCTTAGCGTCCCGCGTCACGCTAAGCCCGTCGAGATCTACGGATCTCGTTATCCTAACCCCACCGAGTCTTTCTAATTTAACTAATTAGAGCTCTCTATTCTCTAGTATCTAGATCTTATTAAAAGAGACTACTTATATCACTTCTATATCGATCTCGACCGTTAAGAAGGCCGTTCGAATAGGTGACCGTCCCGTTTGTAGGCTATTTATATTTTTCGACCGCTACTAGACCGTTCGTCTATAATCTAGATACCTTCCTTATATATATACCGTCTATTTACGATTTCGATTATTAGAAAGAATCTAATATTTCGAAGATTATCCCTAAACTTAAGAGAGAATCTAATTTTATATACTAGTAGCACCGGCTATATATAGCACTAAAAGAAAATAATAAGATCTATATTAAGATTATCTAGGGTATTACCTAAAAGCCCTCTCCCCCCGAACTCTATAATAAATCTATCGAAGTAGTTTATAAACTAGCTTAGTACCGAGCTACTAGTTCTAGTATTAATAGCCCTATTATAGTTTTAGATATAGTAATTAGGGAGCTCGTTAAAAAGTAAAAGTATAAAAAGGCGGAGATCCTAGAGAAGCACTAAGTCCTTCTCGATAAATAGGATCTTATTAACACTCGCTACTATAATTTAATTATTAGCACTCTCGATACTATCCCGTCTTTTTATATTTAAAATATTAAGAATATATATAAAGTATTTAAGCTTTTTTATATAGAATACGGATTATCTTCTTAGTAGGGTAACTTTAAGCGTTCTAAAGTTCTCGATAATATATAGTATAAAGGTAATAACCTATAAGAATTTATTCGCCGTTTTAAAGACGCTCTTTTTAAGATACATTAGCGAGATATAATCTTAGTTTTACCCTCTAATATAGTTCTAAATTTCTTTATAAAAGTAGTTTAGTCTAACCCTCGCTATTAGATATTTATTTAAAACCTAGCTCCGGATCTTAAAGATCCTAATTTTATAGTTAGCGTCTATTATAATTTTATAATAACGGAAGGTTTAAATAAGATTATAAACTATACTAACTTATTATTTAATTAATCTATAAATACGATTTCGATAAGGACTCTATTTCGTTAAATCCTAATAAAAAGGATAATAAAAAGCCTAGAAACGATAAGCCTACGTCTAATAATAATACTTAGTCTTCTTCCTCTAATAATAATAAAGATAATAAGAAGGATAAGAAGAAGAAACTATACGAACGAGAGGAAGATATTATCTTATATAAGATTTATAACACTCTCGGAAATTATTATACCTAGAACTGCCTATTATAGAAAGGTAGTGCTTCGATAAATACGGTTTATTAATAGCCTACTTAGTAGTCTCCGTAGTTTAGTTTTTAACCTTAATAGGTTACTATTCCCTAGCCCGGTCAGATTATAGGTTAGGTTAATAGCTAAGGTTAGGTTATTTTAATTCCTCCCTAATAGTAGTAAAGACCCTAAGTAAATATAGTCTTTATATAGCCTCCTCTATAGTAAGGTCCCCCTTCCGGAGATCCCCTACTTCGGTATAATAATCTGTTTACTAATACGCTCTTTTAGGAGGGCGAATAGGGGGTTTATATTATTATAAAAGAAGGCTAATTAGCTAATAGTAGTAGTGATACTACTAGATAGATAATTGATTCTAGAACTAGTATATATATAATACCGTATCGCTCTATCTTTATTAATTTTAGATAGTGTATTTTGCCTATTTCTATAGCTATAGGTAATATTTTCTACACTAAGGGCTATAGAGATATAATCTTAAAGCTTTTAAACTAAGATTAAACTAATAATAGTCTTCCCTCTCTCGCCTTAAAGAAGGTATAGCTAGCCCCTAAATTGAAATCTAGTCTAATCTCGATATCCGCTCTTAATAAAGATAATATTAGTACCTAGATAAAGAGTGGATTTATAACTTTTAAATACTAGGATTCCTTTAGCTCCGAATCTATTATCGGTTATACCACTTATAAAGGTGAATACTACTAGCTAAATTATAATAGTATCGATAAAGTTAATTATATACTAAATTATAATCTTATTACTAGCTCTCTAAACTTAGTATTTATAGTTAGAAAACCTAGTTTAATTATCCCCCTAATCTTAGTAGATCTCGCTTACCGATAAGCCTACTATATAGGAGCAGACCGAGTTAAAAAGATAGAAATTTATATAGATAGAATCGTTTTAAAGCTAGGCACTAGCGTTACCTTTCTATATACCCTTTATATTAAAGGAAAAGGCTATTCTCTACCTTTCGGAAAAGTTAGACCTATTAGGTCTCGACTAGGTAAATTTATATATCTTAACGTCTAGGGACTAATCTCTATTACTTCCTATAGTAGAGAACACTACTTTATAACCTTTACCGATTAACGCTACTCGCTTTATATAGCTATTTCTTCTTAAATCTCGATCCGAGGTTATAGAGAAGTTTATATAGCTCGAATCCTATCTTAAAACGTAGTTTTCCTATACTATAAAAAAGGTCTATAGCGATAATACTCCTAAATATAAGCCTCTCGCTACCTATCTCTCTTCTTACGGTATTATCTAGGATCCTACCCCTCTATATATAAAGTAGTTAAACGGTATTACGGAGATTAAAAATAGATATCTTATAGAACCGCTTATTACGATTATAATAGAGTATTAGCTCCTAAAGTATCTCTAGGGCTATCTCTTTAGTAGTATAAACTATACTATAAATCGTCTCTTTACTTCTCGTATTAGTATATCGCCGTACGAAGCTCTCTATAGGAAGAAGCTAGATCTATTAAATCTATATACTCTAGGGTACTAGTATTAGTTCTTAATCCCTAAAGAGAAGCGTACTATAAAGCTAGATCTATATATAGATAAAGCCTATCTTATTACTTATAACGAGGGTAATAACTATATCTTATATAATATACGTACTAAGAAGATCGTACGTTCTCGTAATATAATTTTTAATAAGAACCCGGCTCCGAAGGATCTACCTAATCCTATTTACGATCTTAATATTATAGGTATAAATTAGTAAGCTACTAGTATAAATCCGTAAGTAGTATAATCTCTCGCTAATTAATATATCCCTATTAATTTCCTTAATAAATATAACTACTATAGTACACCTTTTAGTAATATTTATTTCACTAATAAAACCCTAGTTTAAACCGAGATTATTCCTATACGTTTCGGTGCTCCCGCTCCTCCTACCATTAAAGATATAGACGATATAGATCTCTTTACCCCGGTAAGTCCCTCTTGGAGGTTATAGGGGAAAATAGGAAGAAAAGGTTTAAACAAAAACGATAAAGTAAAAGATGTAAAATAAGAAGTATGAATCAATGTATTGGATAGAAAAAACCATAAAAGCATAAAAAACCAACTATGCTAGGGGTTTTACCCTATATTTATGTTAAATGTATGGTTACATTTAAATTAAATCATGATTTCGTATATAGATCTAGATTCTTTAATCTTAATG
>MLQL01000135.1:992-13135 GCA_002072365.1 Penicillium flavigenum | reverse complement strand
TCCAAGAGACCGAGGATCAATATCGTGAGGGCGAGGGTGACGACCCTTTATACCCACGCACCGCAACCCCGGTGGATCCTGGACTCGGCCGCCACCAGCCACATCTGCTGGGACCGGAGCTGCTTCAGCAGTCTGCGGCCCCACCGCGAGATGTTGGACACGGCGGGTGATCCAGTGGAAGCCGAAGGGATTGGTACGGTGAAGCTCACGCTCCGGGGGAAGTTCAACCAACCCCTGGTGTGAAAGAATGTATACTTCGCGCCACGCGTCGGGATGAACCTGATCAGCGTGCCAAAGTTATTGCGAGACCGCTACTCGGTGGTGGCGCACCCGCAGAACGTCTTTGTGCAACGCCGAGGACGGACGGTGGGGACCGCCTACCATGCGGAGGAGGATCTGTTGATCCTGCGGTGCCATGTGAGCAGAAGATCTCGAGAGCGAGTCCAACTGGCGAGGGCGCCGGCGACCCGTGGCCATGCAGATTCCCTGGAACCGCAGGCGGTGGCCATGGACGTCGACGACCCTCAGGAGTCAAGTGACGCAGAATGCGCAACGTCAACCTCTGAACTCGGTGGTGAAGCTGTGATACTCGAAGAAGATGCGTGCAAAGGAGTGGACCAGGCCTCCGAAGCGTTGTGGCACGCTCGGATGGGACATCTGAACCGGGGAGACTTGAGGGTGGTCCTCCGGCAGACCGGCACTCCATACCGACCGCTAACGCAGGCGCAGCTGCTGGCAACGCCGCAGTGCCTAGCGTGTATGTCGGGTAAGCAGCATCAGAAGAGGAACTCCCGTGCAAGACGGCCACGTCTGCATTCAACGAGAATCTTTGAAATGATCCATTCGGACATCATGGAGATGCCGATCGCCAAAGATGGCTCCAGGTACGTGATCACCTTTACTGACGATTATTCTCGTGGCTGGTGGGCATATGCCATGAGATGGAAGCATGAAGCGCTCCAGAAGTTCCGACTATTTGAGGCCTGGGTGCACCGACAGTTCGGCGCCCAGATCAAGAGGTTCCTCACCGACAATGGGAGAGAATACCTGCCGATCGGAACACACCTCGAGACCCAGGGAGTCGAGTTTGACACCTCGCCGCCATACTGCAAAGGGCAGAATGGACTGGCCGAACGCACGAATCGCACTATCCGGGAGCGGATCAACACGCTCCTGTCTGATGCGAACCTTCCTCCTTCCTGGTGGACCGAGCTTGTGGACACGGTGGTCTATCTGAAGTTGCGCGCGCCAGCATCAATTTTGCAGAAGAAGACACCGTTCGAAATATTATACGGGAAGCCGCCCTCGCTGCTGCATCTGCGACGGATTGGCTCCCGCGCATGGGTGTTGATCCCGAAAGAGCATCGAGCAAAACTCGGACCCAGATCATCCGAGTGCCGATTGCTAGGTTACTGTGAACCGAACCAGTACAAACTGTATGAAATCCATTCCGGAAAGACAGTCTTTTCCCGTGATGTCGAGTTCGATGAAAGGACCCCAGTGGCGCCACTCATCGAGGGGGAAACAGGCAACGACCTCCCGGACAATGCTCCTCCATCACCTGTCTTTTCACCAGTGGTGCCACCTCCATCTAGCGCACTGCCTACGCCACCAGCATCGCCTCCAGGCTTGGCTGAACGACTGAAAACGCCATCTCAGCATGTGGAAACACTTCCACCGATCAATCCAATCGAACAGGAAGCAGAGTCCACACAGGACCTCGGCTATTCCATCTATGGCCGCAGAAGAAGACCCTCACGGCGCTTACTGGAATCATTTGGCAAGGTGTACACCTCTGGCGCACTGAATACCACATCTGCGCGCACAGTCGATCCGTCGACTTTCCACGAGGCCATGTCGTGCCCGAATCAACTAGAATGGTGGGCAGCCATCCAGAAAGAATATGCGTCTCTTCTCGAACACGGAACGTGGGAAAAGGTTCTGCGAACAGACGTACCCGCCGGAGATCATGTGATTGGCTGCAAATGGGTCTTTAAGACCAATGTCAACGGAACGCGCAAAGCGCGACTGGTCATCAAAGGCTACCGGCAGAAGCACGGCATCGACTACCATGAAACATTTGCTGCGGTGTCACGGATGGACTCGGTCCGCTGCATCATCGCCAGCGCCGTGTTACGAGGATGGAAGCTTCACCAATTTGATGCGGTCACTGCATTTTTACATGGGGACGTAGACTCTTCCATCTACATGGAGTTGCCCGAAGGCTTCGAAGAACCAGGATATGTTTGCCGGCTTCTTCGTTCCTTGTATGGACTTAAGCAGGCCCCGCGGATTTGGTACCAATGCGTCCACCGCGTCCTGGCCGCTCATGGCTTCACCATGGCACAATCGGACAACTGCGTGTTCTATAAATCCAATTGCGTGATCTGCGTCTACGTCGATGACTTTCTCGTTGCTGCAGCAACCTCGCACGAGATAGACCAAGTGCAACGAGCACTGGGAAAAGAGTTCCGATTGAACAACCTTGGAACTCCACGTTCGTTCCTCGGGATCCAATTAGACTACCATGCCGACGGAGCCGTTTCCATTCACCAACACCAATATATCCAAAAGGTTCTCTCCGACTTTGGCATGGAAACCTGTCAGACGAAATCTACCCCTATGAATCCCAAGCAAGTCTTGAATCGCCGTCCAGACGAAGAACCTCCGGACGAGGAAACAAAAGCACGATTCGCAACCGCCATCGGTTCATTGATGTATCTGATGGTCGGCACGCGGCCGGATATTGCGTTTGCGCTGGGCACGTTGAGTCGCTTCACGTCTCAGCCACAATCGCACCACCAGGTCGCCCTGCAGCGATTGCTTCGCTATGTCAAAGCCACGCAATGCCATCGCATTACATACCGCAGTGGTCAGTTGATCGGATACACAGATGCCGACTTCGGTGGCTCCGTCGTCACTGATGGGGCATGCTCCACGTCTGGCTATGTGTTCCAACTTGCAGGCGCACCAGTCTCCTGGTCGTCCAAGAGACAGGGGGAAGTGGCCACGTCTACGACTCATGCCGAGTACATTGGACAATACAATGCCCTTCTACATCTGCAGTGGCTCCGCACCTTCCTAGGAGAAACGCAAATGTATCGGTCCCCGGTCACCAACATCATGGCTGACAACCAGTCCGCTATTGCCCTCTCGCGTAATCCCGAGTTCCACAAACGGACCAAACATTTCAACGTGAAATTCCATTATCAGCGAGCAGTGCTGAATGCTGGCGAGATAGGTCTTCAATATGTTCCTACTGAGGAACAGGCCGCTGACGGACTCACCAAGCCGTTAGGACCTACGGCTTTTGCCAAGTTCTGTAGTCTTCTAGGAATCGAAGCCTTGGAGACTCGGAGGTAACAAACGTGACAGCGCAGGCGCTCTTTCCACTTTATTTTCCCACGAAGGTTTTTGAGTGGTTTTACCGAGGCTTGCCTGCACAGCGTTAATCCAGTATCGCCTTGCCAGCAAAGCGATCCTGAGGGGGAATGTTGTGATATGAGTCTGGTGCAGATCAGGAACCAAGCCGTCCCGTCGGAATTAGCTCCGAAGTGTCTATACAGACGACCAAGTTGATTTCCAATCAACTTGGCTCATTGTTGTATATATAGGCTCATGTATCCCTCTGAAATAACAAGTCAATTCATACCTCTGAACTACAACACTAGGTGATCCGTTGCCGCTAATCCATATTCTTCTTGTCCCTGTTGACTGCCCGAGGGCACCAATAAATCGCTCAAAGCCATTTGTTCTGCCCTAAATGAGCTTCCGTTCCACCACCGGAAGTTTTAACCAATTTACTCCTATACTGGATGCTCTACCATCATAGAAGAACTTCAGTCTCTAGTCATACAGAAAAACTGAAGCACCTCAAACAAGTTGACCGAGCTGGCGAGAATGTGACTCGCAATAGCATTGGAAGTGAGGAATGTGACACTAAATGTGCAATATATAATCTTTCCATAAAACCCTGGCGACCTCCTTAGTTATATGCACGAATGGGGACTGCGGCCCTTGCATTGACAATTTTGTCGCAAGGGGCAGAGGGATTCGCTTTTTGATTGTCTGCGATTGGTTTTTAGACCTGAAACAATTCCGCCCTTTTTTAATCGAGCTAGGTGTTTTTTTCCAGTACCAATAAACCTACGCACTGCACCGTATGATTCTCCTTCCACTAAGAATGAGCAATGAATGTGAATCCAACGTAGTTGGCGCACCAACTTTTCGAACTTTTGACGTTATCAATGAAACGAGCGGCTACGCCTTACGATAATAAATTCAAAGTTATTGGACATTTTTTTGAGGTACCGTTCCCGATTCGACAGTGTATTGGCACGTCGCCAGATATTAATTACATCTGTATTTCAACCTGACTCACAAGGGTGCATTGGTAGATGAGATTTGGGCGGGTTGCGGTCCTAATAAGGACTAGAGTGCTTTAGGTGGGATTCCGCAAAGCCCCAAGTGTGAGAGTTGTTGTGGAATCAAAGCTGATCGATCACGAACATCACTGTAACAACTCCCTAGGAATGTTAAACTATAAGGATACCATAGTTACAGAACACTGCCATAGCATACAACCCGGGAAATATCGTTACAGGCTTCAAATCACATGTCCGGATCTAATTGCTGTGACTTGGACCAACTCAGCTGTCTGCATTTCTGTTCTACGTTTTGAATTGCTTTCGATGAGCACCCCAGGTATTCAACCGAGCTTGGTAATGTGAATAACTTTAAAACAAAATATCTACGGTATTGAAAATTTAAATCAGTTGGCACGACACCCGCGAAATTACCCATACCATGTGAACGAACCACTTTAGTGGAAAAGATGGGACCCTGATTGTAACGCAGGTAAGGGTGTAATACATCTTGTAACGTAAAACACGCGGCAGCGCATTGTTTATTTGATCCCTAATAGCGTCTCTCCTTCGTGTTATCTGTAAATCATCCCCGTTCGCCATATTGCGATGATTTACTGCCACCTAGGCTACGCGGCATGTTTAATGAGCAGCCTCACGAGGGTTTCTGCTATTGATTTAGATATCAATAGCACAGGTATGTTGCCAAGTATGGAAGTGTCATATGATTTAGCACATGAACTAATAGGGCCCAGAATCAATTCAAAATGCTGCGACAATCCAAGTCACGAACCTTCTCAGCAATTCTACCATCGACGGCAGCGTGAGCCCCCTAAGCGATGATCCTTTTCACGGTGTAAAGGATGAGGCATCGGTATACATGACTTTGGTCGCTTTCTGGGACACGACCAAGAACAGTAAATACAACAACCTCGTCATTGACCGCATGGACAGCCAAAGACCAACAATATTCAATTCGAGCTACAATTCAACCAACACAAAACCAAGCACCGCTATCTGGGGTCTAGCCGCTATGACCGCCGCAGAAGTAGGCTTTCCGACCGATTCGTCGGAGTCTTGGTTTAATTGCGCTGTAAATCTGCACAGCAAACTCATGTGGAAAAGCGGTCACTTTTGTACCGATGGGCTTCCACCAGACTCCCCAAACCTCATCGGGCAACAGTTTGGGTATCTTACTGGTACATATTTCCAGCTAACTTCCCGAATTGCTTACGCTTCGTCGGGGGAGCAACGACGTTTTTTTGCGGATCGGGCTTCGGCTGTTTGGTTGTGGAGTGTGAAAAATCGCATCTTGAACGAGAGCGATTGGACGATCAATTCCCTTGTTGCTGGGATGGATAACAATACTGCTTGTTTTGTATTGAAGGATTGGAGGTTAGCATCCTCTTATGGACTGTGGCTGAGCGGTGCTGCGTATATGTTCAAAATGGTGAGTTGCCTCCGCAGAGAAGTGCTCCTTGCCTTGCTCTTTGAGTTCTCCTGTTGTTCTTTTTGTCGTCCAAAAGGGTCTATAGAGTGCTGACAAGGTAGGTACAGACGGATACCGATCTATGGAAAACAAGAGTCGAAGGCCTATTGGACAACACCTTAACATCATTTTTCACCCGGAACATGATAGTGGAAGTAGGGGATCTGGTTGACGGACTTGGTGCGGTGAACCAGGCCAGATATTCAACAGAGGCAGGTAAAGGGTTTTTAGCCTTATGGCTTTCGAGTGTATCAAATTTGATGCCAGAGGTCGCCAACAGGATCAATGCTAAACTACGCCGCACAGCCATCACGCTAGCACAGCAATGCGGTGGGACAAGCAATCATACTGTATGCGGCTCAGACTGGACCTCTTCTGTTTATGACAACGCCCCCAGCTTCGGGAACACATTGAACGTCGTGAATATCCTGGTGTCCAATCTGATAATTTCACAGACTTCCGGTAGTGTTGCAAATAACACAGAAAACGACAGTGGCGTTGCTTCCAAAGCCAATGACACGTCTACTGGTGGCGGTGACAGCGATAAAATTTCTGACGGAGTAATCGCGAGTGCAGTTGTTGGCAGTGTCAGTGGCGCCGCACTCATTATTGGCGCTATCTCCTGGGGCTTCCGCAAATGGAAAGATCAGACTTATGATGCCGTCCGAAAGGATGAGCCCGGAAAAAAGGGATACACCGGGGGGTCACAGTCAGACCCTGCCGATCATTTGTATGGCCATAGCACTGTTACTGATCAAGTGCACGGGAGGCTGATTCAAGAGGTACCCAGTAATGGTATTGCGGAATTGCACGAAGAAGCTGCTACCAGACTTTCAAGCAATGTGCGACATGAATTGGCTTGATGTACGGAAGTCGCTACGTACTCTAATGTGTCTCCATATAATATTACCAAGGATTGCGAGGTCGGAAGGTTCAAACGAGGATCCAGTAAACGTAGTCACGATTCCAGCGATCACGCTAAGTAACGTAGATTATGTTCGGAATCTTCGTGTCAATAATTTCGTATATTTACGATTCGTAGCAGTCGGATTGGTTTTTTTAAAACTTGGATTGAAAACACTATCATCCAATGGCGAATTACATTCTAGGGCTAATTACAGCCGTACGCGGATCAGATCCAGCGTGTGGTATGATTAATTCGTGAGACTTTCCACTGTCGTTTCCAAGTCTGCTCAGCCTGGGCTTCTCGGATTCTGGATTGCTCAGGAGCAACACGAAGTTTGCGAACTGCTTGAAACACCCGTTCATTGTCAAGCGGTCTTGCCTCTGGCTCGAAGTGATACTGCAACGTCAACTCTTAGGAAACATCAATAATCGCCATTGCCAAATTGAGAAGATTTCCAAAACAAGACCGATAAAACTGATTCTCGTTCTCCTGTTGATCCCGTTGACAAATTCTTTCTTCCTTCAACTCTTGAAGTGACAGGCGGTTTCGTGACTTTGAGCACTTCAGACGCGTTCGGGTAGTTTAATTTGCCATGGTAGAACCTCGGGCCAGTGCAATCTGATGATCCAGAGAATTTATTTCGGGTAGATTGTGCCGAGGAGGAAGCATCATTGGCATGGGACTCAACATGTCTTTCGGAGATTCCGGTGAGCGACTGTAAATACTTGAGGCACCATCTGCAGACGGGTGCTGCTCAGCCGCTTTCAATGACATTTTAGACAGTATGAGTGGCTGCATACGTTTCCTTCTTACCCCGACTATCTTTATGTATGCGAAGAGCCAATCTTTGAGTGGGCGCTTACACTGTAAAGGCTGAAGACCAATCCAGTGTCAATTTCTTGCGGGTCACTCACTCATTTTGACAAAGACTCCATTTTCACGTTGCTTTCGCTTTGCGGTATGGCGGAATATTGATATTCGGTAGCATCCTTATACCAATAATGCTGACACTCAACAGGTCGAACTGGTCATCATCGCCATCTGGGCGTCGTCCTTGCAGTCAATCCCGTGAGCCAAATAGGTGATAGGTGGGTCCTTGGTTATCTCCAACTAGCTTGTGGTATGTGGACGGGTGGCTCAGACAAGGCCATTGAAACCAGGAGTTTGTTAATCGTGCTGTCTCTAAATGATTAAATGTTCACAAGAATCACGCAACGGATCGTTTTCAAGTCTAAATTAGGTATATAAAAATAAAACTTGACGCCCCATGAACTCTGTCTACACCGTAAACTGCGTTCTCCTTGCTTCAGTGCATGTGGAGTAGCATGATCTCTTCTCAGAACAACTTGGTGATACAGGCTTTGAAGAATATGTATTTTGAGAGACCTTTGCGAATTTCGAGAATGGCACGGATAATGGCACACCTATCATGCAAGCAAGCAGCATTAAATCCCAGTACACTTCTTCTGGCCCGTTCTATACGTCCCAATTACAGTAAGCACTTGTATATGCAATTGTATACAACAGGCATCATAAAAGCGTAGAGAATATCCTCTTGTATACTGGCAATTTTGCGTATACCAATCGATAGGATGCCTAGCTGAGCAATCCCCTACATAGAGTCCATGTTTACGGGCTAACTCATCACGCACTGCATTCTCACTCTCATTTTCTTGCAAGTTATTTTCATCTATTCAACGATATAGGAATGAAACTAGAGATTGCAACATGCCACCCCCTGGGCTTCATGTCTGCCCTATCCTTGTCCGATCTAGCAACGTCTATGGGGCTTGGGACGAAGTCGCCGCATCCAGTCCAGTCGAATTGCCTCTCGCTCTGAAACAGCTCGCTTCCGGTGCCGACGTTCTTTGGCACCCTTTCTTTGGGGTCTTTCTGGTTGTCGGAACGTAACGTGCGAGCCATGAAATCGATGATGAAACCTCATTTCAAGGACCTTCTTGGCTCGCTGCGAAGGTGGGCTCGATGAGTCAGTGAGAATGTTACGACCGGCATGGCGAGTGATCAAGTTTGATGGCAGAAGCTTTGAGGAGTCACACAGTAATGGCGTCAGATCGTGGGCGCTGGCTAGTCTTTGGCGGCGAGGCCAGCGAGCTGTTGGAGTCATTGCAATTTTAACAGATAGGTGGCGCAAAGTACATGGAGTCGACCCAACCTTGCTCAATATATATATTCCAATGTTTGCTGGGTCTTTGGGAATGTTGTTAGCGAACCCGACAGTCTGCTCAGTGGCATCAGTTTTCGACCCTCCATTAAGTCACTATCGGTTCCGCCGGCACCTTGGAAGGCAGAAATCTTTGGCAGCGTGAAGACGCCCCAACCAAATTAATTCCAGCGTTTGCCGACCAAAACTTAATGATTGAGGATGTAGTTGAACAGAAATTGAGGTTACTTTTCCTGTGTTTTCTTCAGTAGTCCAGTTTACTTGATGAGGTCTCAATAAAAGTGGTACTCGACTTGCAACCAAGTCTCAACTAATCCACGTTTCAGCTGAAACTTTATCCAATTTGAATGGATACTGGTGGGCCCCACCCACGGATACCACTTTCGACTTGAGAAAAAACGAATCATCGACCCTACATTGAGCCGGTGTTTTGGCGGAAGGGTCAGTTTCGAATCATATTGTAAATACCCGCGTCACCATTCCCTTGATATACTTTGAGTACTGAAGGTACCCTAAGATGCCTAAACGTAGCAACGAAAAGCGCTTCAAACTGAAACAACAATGTCGAGAAGCCCTAGCGGCCAATATATGTATTTGTGGCCCTCATCTGACAATAACTCAGCTAATACTCCTAGATGACCGACTTCGCATCGTAGGCGCTCCTGAAAAAGTCCGTCTTCAACCGCGACCTGAAGATGGATACGCTTGGTCCGTCACGAGCCCAAATTCTGGTTTGCTCAAATCTAGCTTAAGTAGCGGTAAGATTCATCTTTACCGGAAAATTTGCAATGAGATCGGCCATTCAATCGAGGCTGTTTCCCCGGACGCGTTGGGACACTCGCAGTCAAATACGAGCTGTATTCCAAGGGAGGTGAGCATTACTAGACATCCGTATTGATATAACATTGCTAACAGAGCCTGGAGGCGGAGGGTATCGGTGAAGGAATGGATGGCTCTTTCACGGCAGAGATCCCCAAGCTTAGGGCTGCTAATAGCAGCATGAAGTTCGAGTTGGAACGCACTCGTGCCCGACTGAATGACTGTTTTGACGAAATTCATACGGTCCGGGCTGAGGCCAATGAACTCCGCCACGATATGCAAATTCTTCAGTCGGACAATAAGAAACTGCATGATGAGCTAACAGAGGCGAGAGCGGGCATTGCTGGAGCAAGGCGGATATTAAACTCATTGCAAACGGAGGGAATTGAGATCGCACTTGGCACCCGCGATATCCAATCATCAGCCAATGGCATCCATGCGGTAGCGAGCGAGGTCTTGGATTGACGAGAGCACGCGACAGAGATCCCATATGCGCTAACAGCCTACTGAGTACCCTAGTTGTCATGCGTCAAAGACAGCGTTAATGTAAACCTCCAATAATACGCCTTACAATTCGGTACCAAATTCATCTAAACTCAAATCATCGCCGGTGTCGTGATGTATAGTACACATAGACTGTGATCGTGGCCTACCAGGGAAGTGAGTTGTAGGAGTCTCAAGTTGGGTGCTTGATAGCAGAACTTTCAACTGGTGAAGGCCGAGGCCCATGCCGTAGCTTAAACTGGCAATTATAGCATACTCAGGTACCTGCTATGACAGCCGCTTGATTCGTAGCACTGGAGGTTCCTATCCCCCCAAGCATGTCTATGTTATGGTGGACACTAGATGGATACCCTTACTACTGAGTCTTGGCCGCAAGAAATGCCTTTCCCCCATGACTCAAGTAACGGCTTGTTGGGGAATCCAGACGTATGCGTACAGGAAAATGAGAACACTTAATTCGGAAAAACAAGTCCGCTATTTTTTAGTGCCGACCAATGCAGAGTCGTGGGAGTCGGCAAATTTCACAAAGCATTTGAAAGATGACATTGTTGTCCAAACACTAAACTTTGGGCGGGATGTGGCCGATTGGTCCTTTCTATCATGAGACAGTGTTGTATGTAATAACGTATATGTTTGTGCGGACCTGTTGCTCGCACCCTCCATAATCGAGCGGTAGGTGTTTTGTGCGTTCGCACTAACGCCCAGTGCTCAGTTTTCTTAGGATTGTGGCCCTTGTTTGGCATATCTCCTGGGCAGGGGCAAGAGCAGCTTCATTCGGGCTCAAGTCCTGCGCTTGGGTCTCCTCGTACTCCTATATAATTCAGCTTCTCGAAACTCACTGCTTGTATTGCTTTCAACTTCCTACATCTCGTTGCGCTATTGTTCATCCCACGAACGAACACACCTAGCATGGCAAAGAATCACAAGGCTTTCTGGGAACAGGCAGACCACTGTAGCAAAGTACAGCTGCGTGCTGCGCCTTCCTGTTATCCCCTTCGGTCTACTCGGTCTAGATCGAAAGACGATCGGAACCCTCTCAAACCGGCGACTGGGTTGCACAAGCATACGGTACCAATCTCTACCTTCCACAATATTTTCTTGATTTTCCTTGGCCAACATTGCCCCCATTTCCCTGGTGACTACCTTGACGTACTCCCAACTGACTATGCTAGGCATCCTCCATCACGAAAACACGAAACCCTAGGCGGAAACATGATAAAATGTCCCATAGGAAATGTCTTCAGATGATGAGCATCGTTGAGGAAGAGATCCAAAAAGCACAGGAGGAGAGTGAAGAGGAGAGGCACAAGCTTTGCCAGTTGCTGGAACAACTTGAAGCCGAGAAAGCCGACGAAACTTCGAAACTGCAGCTGGCTATTGCAGCAAGGGATGCAGCATTGGCTGACGGTCAACGGGTCAGGCACGAGATCTGTGAGTTGCAGCAGCAGCTAGAGTCTACGAATGCCGCTCTGCAGGATCAGGTGCCGTGGAATGATATTCAGCTGGTTCTGGATCAGGCACACGGGGACATGGTATCGACGACCACTCGATTTTGGAACACGATCGATGCCCTCCAGAACAGACGACTGGCATCCTATTTGCCAGGCTCCGGAGTGAACCACGCGGACTGGGCCGAGCAAAGCGGCCCGGCTACTCAGGACCATAATGGTGTCCTCACCCTCTCTGAATCGAATGCCCCGCTTCCTAGTCAGCAGGAGCCGTCTGCGACCAACCAATTCGGATCTCTCGTCTGAAAAGAATATTTGCGTTGGACTTACTGGGTCTTAGTTTCCTGCGTATAAAATTGACTTTTTAATGTAGCCAACGCGCATATAGTTTATGAAAAGGCTTTCTGCAACACTCTTAACATACCATGCT
>MLQL01000134.1:0-13188 GCA_002072365.1 Penicillium flavigenum | reverse complement strand
CATCCATACGGTCTCGCCAGATCCTTCGGTCCCTCTCATCGCCTTCCTCGGGGTATTCGGGTTCCGCCGGTTCTTGGAGAGGCTCAGGTCGTTTATTAGCGAGATCGGTTGTCGACGAGGTAAGGTCTGGATTACAGAGATCCCACACATTCTTTTGTACGGCATATAGCTGCACCTTTGCAAACCAGGTGAGCCACTGCGGCGAGTCCTTCAGTTTTTCGCCCTTCATGGCGGAGAGGATTGATGCTGCCTCCATTACTGGATTCAGGGGTAGCTTTGTACAGCTTCAGGATAGCTTCAGGGGTTGCGAGACACTTCTAGCAGCGGGCTAGATACTGTATTCCAACTACAGTAGTCTCATTCAGTGCGAACCGGGCTCATAACTGTCGGCGTGTGCCGTATTGTAAAATGTAGGGGTCCAATCAATGGTGTTCAACTCTCTGTATTGCTGTATCGACTTTCCTAACAATTTATATGGGCCGTCGATTACTAATCTAAAATTACAAAATGCACAGGATCAATGGATCCTCCGGTATGCCGGTATGCCAGTGCATCTACTCCGACAACATACCCTCTCCCCCTCGTGCCTCTATAACGAGGACATTGAGCAGTTACGCGGGCTGATCGAGGCGCAGATCGAGCGTGGTCTTGCCGAGCTGGGCGCGGCCCAGGCTCCGTTACCGCAGTGGGTGGACGACCAGGTCGAGGAGCTCATCAATGCGCTGAGACTGGTGGACAAGCGCCGCGAACGCGTACAAGGCGCGGCTGGGCGGCTGATCTTAGAGTAATAGCAAAGACCAGATCCAAGGCCCATCTCACATAGAAACTTGCATTCGGGAGTCTGTTATATGGTGTATCCCCACTGCTTCTCGAGTATAGGCGTCATATCGCGAAGGAAGATTTCTGCTGTCTTGGGCCCAACACCCTTCAGCTCCTGTAATCGTTCGGAAAGTTGAGTAGTCGAACTGCACTGCTTCAATAGCGCGCCGAAGGCACCGTATTTTTTGTTGATGTCCTCCGAAATGTCGAGCAATTTGGTAGCGGTGGAAAAATCGTACCGGACGTAATGTGCCTTATCGAGTATTTCCACAAGTCCATTCCACCCGGTCTCTAACACAGCATTTGGTGACGTGATACCAGCCTGTCTAAGTTCCAGAAATGCGCGTTTCGCTATTTCCTGTTGGATAGGCTTGCCAAACAATAAACATGCCAGAAACCATTTGAAACACTCAGTCTCATCTCCAGAGTTGAGGTCGATGCCAAGATCATTTGAGTAGACTTTTTTCTGCGGCATTGTTTCTGCATTCGTCTAGATTGGCTTTCCGACTTTTGTATAAAAGGTATGGAGGCACGTTCGCAATTTGTACTCGTGAGCTGGATGCGTTACGTCATTATTACAATATTAGTTAACGTAATCAAATAGGAAAGGAGAGAAAACCACGTGAGTCAGCTAGCGCGTGATCTGAAATCCAACTAAGCACGAATGAGAGAGAGGCTTGGCGCGAAAATTGGCTGTCTCTCGCCGCGTTTATTGCTAGCGTTAAGAGTCTGGGTCGTATAGGTCTGGGGTTAGTATACCCTGAAACGACGTGAGGGTTGAGAGGTATCTCACAGCTGGTGTGATTAAGAAAGTTAGTGGAAGGTTTAAGGTTTTTGTAAGTCTCCCATGTAATACATGGAGATGAATGATTTATGGAGGATTAAGATAGAAAGCTGCGGGTTGGTGGTCTAGAATTGTTAGTGTATAGTATCTTTCTTTCTCCTTTTGGCGTGGGGTCGCAGAAGCGGCCCAAAGCAGCGTGGCCGAATTGAGGCAGATAATACGGGTGCAGAAAGGCAGTGTCCAAGGGTATCAACAGGGTCTATAGAGGAGAGCCTCTCCGTGTCCGTGGTGGCGAGCAGGCGATGATAGCGCCTATGTCGCTGCGCTTTCTGGCGACAGACATCGCATGTTTTATACCGAGCAGATTGCCAGGGTCAGGTGCATTGAGAACAGAATGTACGCCGCGAAGTCAGGATCAAAGTCGTGGAAGCTAGCAGGGATTGTATAGAAAGGGAGCTCGGAACCTCAGCAGTCGCAAGCGGATGACGACTGCAGCTATGCCGCTCCGATTTCTGAGGAGAGGCGTCGCATGTTTCATATAGGGGCGACTGGCAAGGTCGCGAGCAGCTCGAGCACAGCAAGCCGCGGGCAGAAGAGAAGGCCGTAGGAGCAGAGAGAATAGGAAAAGCAAAGATGAGGATAGAGATTGAAGAACCTACCGAGGTATGACAAGGCAGGTTATACGCATAAAGTAGATAGTGATAAGAACGAGATATTGAGCGAGGAAAAGAAAAAGCAGTACCAGGCTGGGAAGAGACCGGCATTTCAAAATACTCCAAATTATAATTATAAAGACAGAGGCATGGGAAAGCGGGAACGGACAGGCATAAGTAACAGAACGCTGGCGAGAAGGAAAGGAGGGGGTTTAGGGCGATATACCAGGATGAACCTTGTGAAGCAGACGGGCGAGAGAGCACTGGAGAGTGAAAGAAGCATGTGACGCACACAACCACGTGATCTGGAAAAGAAGTTGTAGTCGGCACGTCAAAGGCACTCGACAGACATTAACGAAGAGAGGCAACAAACACTAAGGAGACACAAAAAGTGACAGTAAATCCCGTAATGAGGCAAAAAAGTAGTGAAGTAGCGCGAAAAGGAAACAGCAAGTATAAGAGCAGAACTTGGCAAGAGAAACCGACTAATCAGCGTAGAGATTGGTGGCGAGTTTGGTAGTGGGAGCGCAGCAAAGGTTTGCGGGCAGCTCGCGGCTGGTAGTAACCCCCTCCCGCTTCGTTCCTCGTTTCAGGGCACAAGCCCAAACGACAGGGAAAGGAAACACGAGATGGAAACAGCACGTGATCAGGAATCCAACCAACCTCCAATGGGAGAGAGGCTTGGCGCGAAAATTGGCTGTGTGTTTCGCCGTGTTTGTTGCCAGCGTTAAGAGTCAGCGTCGTACAGGTCTGGGGTTAGTAACCCCTTCCACTCCGCTCCTTCGTTTCAGGGCAGGGAGGCGTAGGCTGTGTGAATCGCAGCGTTCTAAGCAGCGTTTACTCAGCCTCGCGCAGGCGCGCGGTTTGTAACCCCTTTCACTCCGTTCCTTAGATACGAAGTCGGGCGAGAACTCTCCCAAGTCGCGCGACTGCCGCACTGACCCCCATCAGCTGTATGTCAGCTTAACGTCAGCGGAACAGCAGGCTGGCACGATTGGGGTCATACCGTCCTATCTCCTACATTAGCCCCTGGCGTCTGCACGTTGCTTTTGATTAAAAAGATTTACGTGGCCATGCAGTCTCCAACATTTGATGCATGCTCCAAGTGCTGATTATCACTGGCACGATGCCCACCACTTACTTCACCTATAATATTAGCTAGTTACCATTGTTATTAGCCCTTTATTTAGTATTTATAGGCGTTCGTTGTTATAAAGATAGGGTTAAGAGGTATGTGGTTTACAAGCCAAGAATCTTCAATACCTATATCTGTCCTTGCGCTGCTTCATATCAACGCGCCAATCGACTCGCATCAGGCTAAACGCGAGCAGGGATTACCTTAGTCCCATGGACGCCCGTGCTGTTATGGACATGCCAGTCACCAATCAATCGTGACCCTGCAGTTACACCAATGGGCCATCGAGAGCCAACCAACCTATTTGTTATCAAGGGACGCGAAATCCTCTATGCATCAGGCACTCCTAGGGACTCAGGGGGGAGGGGAGCACGTGACTATGCAGGTAGTAGAAGGGTATAAGATCCACTGGTAGAATGTGCCAAGGCCATTCTACTATGCGCCCGGGGCCACTCCCTTGCGTGCCTGAGGCCACAAAGTAAATACAAACCCTGCAAACCATTTGGGACGACCGATGTTTACTTCTAACTTCTGTCTCCTGATTGCATGGTACCGTCAAAATGCCAATCTACTTCTGGCACTGTTACTCGGCTGCATGTGCCGCCTGGAAGCTCTTTGTTGAAGGCACATTCGGTATGTTGTCTGGTATATTTCCGCTCTATATCAGACCCTACCCATCCAACAACCCTCATAAGCCAAATGATTTAGAGTCTAATGATACTGTCAGCGTCACCACAAGAACATCGGACTACTTCACCTATACCATACGGCCTCACTGGTCATGCGCATGGGAGAGTTGTAGGAAACCAGCATTGCCAATAAATGATTTAGGCCCTACACTTGGATGAATGAAGACCTTTGTCCCAGGGGTTTGGCTCGGGTGGAAAGTTCAGAATGTAATGAACTATAGTGGTGTTTTACTAGTATCAGCTTGGGTAGATAATGAGTCAGAAGTGGGGCGTACATAGCTCTCATCCCAATTAGCGGCCAGCGAGATAGACCCACTTTGGGTACCCCTTATCGACCAGATAGGCAAATCTCCACTAATGTTTTCGTTCGTTCACGTGAACCATGGTACCCCGCCCTCAGCTGAGCCAAACTTTGCAACCACGGCTTGCAGGTTTAGTGCTTTCCTTTATTTTTCTATGTGACAAGCAAGCCATCGAATATTTGACGCGAAGCCATGGAACCGGCAGGTCTTGCAGTTGGGATCCTTGGGTTAGCTGGTCTCTTCAACACCTGCTTGGATGTACTCGAAAAGGTCGACTCTTGGAAGGGATTTGGCAGCGAGTCTCGCTCTCTGTCTGCACAATTTAAAGCCCACAAAATTCGACTGGAGAAATGGGGTCAAGCTGTAGGAATTGAACAGGGGAGATTGTCGGATGAACACGACAGGCTTCTCGATGATCCGCGAATCTTATCGACAGTCCAAGAACTGCTCTCGGCCATCAAAGATATCTGCGGCTATGATGATAATACTTTTCCGACAAATGACGTAGGAAGTAGTATGACAATCAATAAGCAAAAGTCTCGGTGTCATGCTCGGCAACAAAACCCTTATGAATCGAAAAGACTAAAGCTTAGTTGGGTGTTGAGAGATAAAGCGAAGCGAATCGCTCAAGTTGAGCAAATTTCCTTGCTCGTGCAGAATCTTCATGGCTTGGTCCCTATCAATGGAGTGAGGGGTGCTACTGCAAAGTACGAAGAATCGACTAGCAGCGGTGATCCTTCTAAAGGACTGAATGGTACGTGACGCATTACTACGCCTTTGACACCAATTAAAACATTATATCAGATGCACTTTTGGGTCGGGGAACTTGGGTTGCGGAGTTTGACCTCATTTTGAGTAACATAGAGAAAGAGATTGAAGGTTAGTCATTCCCACCTGACTCCTGGACGTTCACTCATTGGCGAAGCTGAGGCAAGGCGAGACGTACAGACATGGCTGCTGGGTAACCGCCTCCCTAACCAGCTCTACGAAACATTTGTCGAAAAGAAAATCGAAGGCACCTGTGAATGGATCTTAAGCCGCCCATGGTTTCTGGACTGGTCCTCGCCCGATTTTCCAATAGGATCTCCTAAGATCCTTTGGATCAATGGGCCTGCAGGGTTTGGAAAGTCTATCCTGTGCACGAACATCATTGGCCATCTGTCTTCCAAGAAAGAAGCGCCTGTTGCTCATTTCTTCTTTTCATCCGATTTTGAAAGCAGAGGAGACCCATTCATGGCGGTTGAATCGTGGCTAGCTCAATTGATGTCTCACCCGCTGGTGTTTCCGTTGATTCGGGAAAGATGGGCAGCTCAGCAGGGACAAAAGGCAACCCGCTGGGAAATCATCAACATCCTGCAAGAAATCGTCAAAACCATACCCGGGTGTACATTCATTCTGGACGGCCTGGATGAATGCAGTTGGTTTAGAGAGAGCCAGAATACTGGCGATGATGATTGCGTTTCCGGCTTCTTAGAAGCACTGAGACGGGCCACTACAGGCACGACGACACGTATTATGATTTTCAGTCGCGATGAGCCGGAAATTCGAACCGCCCTTTCCACCTACATCAAAGAAACTTCTTTCTTTGAACATAGAATCACGCCCCAAGACGTTCAATCTGATGTCCTGTCATATTCTCGCAGTATTGTCCACAAGAAGCTTCCAAAAAAGACAGGAATGATAAGGGAGGATATCAGTCAGAAACTAGCTGATCGCTGTAACGGGCAGTTCTTGTGGATTAAGATGCAAGAAGCTTCCCTGAGAAGCGGAAAAAATCAGAAGCAGCTGGAACAAGCGATCAATTCCACGCCAACTGGGCTGGAGCATATCTACGAACGAAATTGGATAAAAATATCGCAACTCCCCGAAGAAGATCGAGACCGAGCCTTTTCCTTGCTGCGCTGGACAACTTTTGCCGTTCGACCACTGACGATAAGTGAGATGACGGAGGCTCTGGTGATTAGTGAACACAATAACGAAGTTCGAGTGGACGAATTGCCGGATGACATTGATGTGGAATATATCGATACTGAAATATCGTACTACTGCGGCTCGCTCCTCGATGTTAGGAGTCCTCAATCTGAGTGCTACGCAGGACTAAGGACGGTTCATTTGGCACATTTCTCAGTAAAGGAGTTTTTACTTCACAAAATTCCACCAGAAGGCAGTTTGAGGTGCTTTACTGAGTCGATTGAGAACACCTTGCTCGCCAAACTTTGTCTTCGCTACGTGAACTGTCCAACAGTGTGGCGTAAAAACTCCCACGTGGAAGATGGTCCAGCAATTGGCTCCTTACTCAATTACGCTGCAGGCTCGTGGCGGCAACACGCGTGCTTTGGTAACACAAGTGATGATGGGGTGGTGGAAATGATAAACCAGCTCTTTGACATAGAAAGGCCATGCTGGGCAGAATGGAAAGCATGGTTTGAATTGAATGGCCGGGAAGATGGGAAAGAGCTGTCAAGAACTGAAGGCAACTCGAACAGCCCACTTTATTATGCTGCATTGCTTGGATTGACACAGACAGTCAGTTTTTTAATCCAACACGGCAAGCATAGGTTAAATGAAAAAGGAAGCTTGGGGCAAACAGCGTTGTTAGCGGCTTGTGAAAAGGGAAACATCAAGATTACTGAAATGTTGCTTGAAAATGGGGCAGACGTGACGATTCCCGACAACGAGGGACGCCAACCAGTATATGTGGCCTCCTGGGATGGACATATTGAGATTGTACAGCTGCTACTGGAACGGAATGTTGACGTCAATATCACGCAAAACTATGGGTGGACGCCAGTGAACTTGGCCTCAGATCAAGGTCATACCGAAGTTGTCAAGCTACTTCTCGAGCATGGAGCCGACATCAGAATCGCGGATAAATTGGGAGGGACGCCAGTGAATTCGGCCTCGGGTAATGGTCATATGGAAGTCGTCAAGGTACTTCTCGAGCATGGAGCCGACATCACAATCGCGGACAATGACGGATGGACGCCAGTAAGGGCAGCATCCCTTAACGGACACGTCGAAGTCGTCAAGCTACTTCTCCAGCATGGAGCCGACATCACAATCGCGGACAATAATGGATGGACGCCAGTAAATGCAGCATCCCTTAACGGACACGTAGAAGTCGTCAAGCTACTTCTCCAGCATGGAGCCGATATCACAATCGCAGATAAAATGGGAGGGACGCCAGTGAACTTGGCCTCAGATCAAGGTCATACGGAAGTTGTTAAGCTACTTCTCGAGCATGGAGCCGATATCAGAATCGCGGACAATAATGGATGGACGCCAGTGAATTCGGCCTCAGGTAAAGGTCATATGGAAGTCGTCAAGCTACTTCTCGAGCATGGAGCCGCCATCACAGTCGCGGACAATAATGGATGGACGCCAGTAAATGCAGCATCCCTTAACGGACACGTCGAGGTCGTCAAGCTACTTCTCGAGCATGGAGCCGATATCACAATCGCGGACAATGACGGATGGACGCCAGTAAGGGCAGCATCCCTTAACGGACACGTCGAAGTCGTCAAGCTACTTCTCGAGCATGGAGCCGATATCACAATCGCAGATAAAATGGGAGGGACGCCGGTGAATTCGGCCTCGGGTAATGGTCATATGGAAGTCGTCAAGCTACTTCTCGGGCATGGAGCCGACATCACAATCGCGGATAATAATGGATGGACGCCAGTAAATGCAGCATCCCTTAACGGACACGTCGAGGTCGTCAAGCTACTTCTCGAGCATGGAGCCGATATCACAATCGCGGACAATGACGGATGGACGCCAGTAAGGGCAGCATCCCTTAACGGACACGTCGAAGTCGTCAAGCTACTTCTCGAGCATGGAGCCGATATCACAATCGCGGATAATAATGGATGGACGCCAGTAAATGCAGCATCCCTTAACGGACACGTCGAGGTCATCAAGCTACTTCTCGAGCACAGAGCCGACATCACGGTCGCGGAAATTAATGGATGGACGCCGGTGAATTTGGCCTCACATAACGGCCATATCGAAGTCGTGAAGCTACTTCTTGAGCATGGAGCCGACATTACAATCGCGGATAATAATGGATGGATGCCAGTAAGGGCAGCATCCCTTAGCGGACACGTCGAGGTCGTCAAGCTACTCCTTGAGCATGGAGCCGACATCACAATCGCGGATAATAATGGATGGACGCCAGTAGATGTAGCATCCCTTAGCGGACACGTCGAGGTCGTCAAGCTACTTGTCGAGCATGGAGCCAACATCACAGCCGCGAACAATGTCGGATGGACGCCAGTATATGCAGCATCCCTTAACGGACACGTCGAAGTCGTCAAGCTACTTCTCCAGCATGGAGCCGACATCACAATCCCGGATAATAATGGATGTATGCCAGTAACTACAGCATCCCTTAACGGACACGTCGAGGTCGTCAAGCTACTTGTCGAGCATGGAGCCGACATCACAGTCGCGAACAATGACGGATAGACGCCAGTAAATGCAGCATCCCTTAACGGACACGTCGAAGTCGTCAAGCTACTCCTTGAGCATGGAGCCGACATCAGGATCGCGGGCAATACTGGATGGGCGCCAGTGAATTCGGCCTCAGATCAAGGTCATATCGAAGTCCTCAAGCTACTTGTCGGCAATGGGGCTGATATGAGAGCGACGGATAAGCGGGGATATGAACCTATCCATACAGCGTCAGAAAAGGGCCATTCGGACGCGGTGAAAGTGCTGCTGCAACATTCGGAAATTTGCTCCGACGTCCGGAACCAGTGTGCTCGCACACCACTTTTCCTTGCTGCTGCAAGGGGTCACAGTAAAGTAGTACAATTACTCCTTTCGCGTGGCTCTCTTGCAAATGCTAAAGACTGCTACCATACGACGCCGTTATGCGCTGCAGTGCGAAATGGACACGAGCAAGTGGCCCGGATCTTGATTCCACTGACAAATGTCAAAACTGATCTTGAGGACGGCTTCGGTAAGAATTTGGTCTGGTGGGCAAAAACAAGTGGGTGCACTCAAATAATTGAGCTCACGCACCAGCTTGCCCATAGAGTAGGCATTGATCTCAATGGAGATGACCTTCCCGTGGAATCTCCCTTGTCTCGATCTGGCCAATCCTATGGATGGTGCGATGTGTGCACTCGAGTGATCTCATCTGGCAGCGCTTATCATAGTTGCAAGGTTTGCCATAACTTTAACATATGTCTGGAATGTGCTAGATTCGGTGGTCGATGCTTAAATGTCTCCCACGACTGGATTCTTCACAAAAATGCAACCTTGCCATAATATCGGCCTCTTGTTTTGAGCAGGGGTGCTTCGCAGCATCTAACCTGTTTCATGAAGTTCTACATGATATTCAAAGCAAACATGGTATTGCACAGGGTGCGGAGTAGTCCATGCTATATTAGCTGTATAGAATGTGGAGTAGTTACCTATTATACCTTGTCTTAGAATATGTTATATTTCCACTTGAAACATTGACTATATGTAAGTTGTCCCACACTATATAAGATTTAATTGTAATAAAACATAAGCTAAAAAGCAAAGATATATCATCCGCTTCTATACTCGCTATGCTTTGATTGGATAACAAAGGAGGTGTAGATGTAAATGAACCATTGACCTGTGACTGGAAGACTGATGCTGCCATATCTACTCCCGATCTTGGGCCTATTCTCCTGTTGAACTCTCCTGTTCACGATGCTATGGGGTCTGGGAACGCATGAGCTGGCCCTGGGGGCTGCCATGTCTCTATGATCAATTTTCTGCGTCCGTGAACAGATTGAGAGGAAAGGCCGTCGAAAGATAACCGAGCTAAGCCGCTTAGAACGATGGAGGCGTGAAGGAGCCACTTTGGTCGCCTCGATGGACCTGTCTCTTAAGGTCATTCTGGAACTCGATATTGAGATTCGCATTTTACAACTGGAACGAGCGTACCGGCAGAAGAGTTGTTAGAGCAAATCAATTCCACACCCAGGCTGTCTTGTATCATGACAAACATAGAAAATGCTCTCGCTGGACCGGATGGATTGCTTGCCCCAGTGGGGCAATCAATCAATCAATCAATCAATCAAAGTTCAATTAACCTGTTGCAGTCTAACTAGTTGCGTATGACTATGCAGGCGCTTCATCCAGCTGAAGCAAGAACTCGAGTCCAAACGCCGAGTGGGATCACTCCCAGAGAGTATACAGATGCTGATCGTAAAGAGTGTGGAATCAGCCCATTCCTGTAACCCGTAAACCCATAAAGCCCGTAAACCCATACATGAGAAATATATAAAGATTGCCATGGAGTGCACCCTCCATCTTTCCGTCTTCCACCTCTCACTTCTCACTTCTCACTTCTTATATCTGCACGCTCCCCCTGCCTCAGTTTCAATTGATGGTGACGGCGTCATGGCCAGTTGATTGGCATGGTTGTCGACTGTGGCTGAGTTCTCGTTTCACAGCATCATCTATCGTCATTGGCTAATACCCATCGTCTTCCACACCTAGATCCATTGCCGCGAGGCCTGTTCGTTCGTCGTCGTCGTTGTCCTCCTCGGGTGTCGCATACTGGAACTGTTGGAGGAGACCTGTCCGGTGCATGAAGTTGACCACGTAGCGGGTGGCCTGCGGGTTCGATACGATCTTGTCGTAATCCATCTCGTTGATCCCAATATCCCACAATTGCTCCCACAATTTCGTACGCGGAATGACGTATCGCGGACACTGCATAAGAATATGTTTTGGTGTTTGTGAGCCCTCGTCACAACTACACCGGTCCGTCTCTGCTGCCTTGATTTTGAACAGGAAGTGTCGAAGCCCGATCCTCATTGTGCGCATTTGAATCAGGATTGCACATTGTGGCTTCGACAGACCTTCGTATAAACGAAGTGTCTTCTTATTCGGCGCCTGCACCAAGCGCTTAGTGGGTGCGGAAGTCGTCTCCCGCTCCCACTGCTTCTCCCACCGCTCTCTGATTCGCTGGCGTACCGCTCTCTTAGCAGCTGCGGCGAGACGGATTATCGGTTCTCCCGTTCCGCTCCCGGTCGCAACTCCCATCCCCGCACCAAGAAGCGCTGCACTTTTTGCTTCTTCATCAGCAAATTCTGCCCCAGTGGGGCGGTAGCACACAACTCTCGGAAGATCCCAGTTTATCTTGCTAGCGAAAATTAGTCCCATCAGATGATCACTGAGGTAGGTCACGTGCACCATCCACGAACGATAGCAAAGAACTGTGATGTCTCCCTTCTTGCATGGCTCCGGTTCAATTCCGAATGTTTACGTCCGGGTTTTCGAAGGCCACCAAACCTCATTTAGCTAGTAGTCTAAGCGGGAGTCAAATTGTTCGGTCTGAAGAGTGTGATAGCCCGGTTATCAAAACCAACCCCAATATCCGCTCCGATATATTCTCAGCAACCTGGACCAGATCTCAGCGGATGGATCAAGTACTAGACAGGCGCATTGACTGTCTCCTCCAAAGACGCTCTTTGTCCTACGAGGATACACGCGTCAGCAATTTCCAGGCTCTCTGATGCGAGACCCGTGTTTCAATAAAGCGCAACCATCTTATATGACAGAGCATTGTTTTATATTCGTCGTCATGTTTCTATCCATAAGCCCACCGTTGACCTTATTAAGTTTGTGGTCATCTCCTTACTGGTGGTTGGGTTATGAAAGGCGATGAATAGATTGTCCAAGATAACTAAATAGAATCAATCAATCAATCAATCAATCAATCAATCAATGTTCAATTAACCTGTTGCAGTCTAACTAGTTGCGTATGACTATGCAGGCGCTTCATCCAACTGAAGCAAGAACTCGAAGCCAAACGCCGAGCTGGGATTTCCCCCAGAGAGTATACAGATGCTGATCGTAAAGAGTGCGGAATCAGCCCATTCCTGTAACCCGTAGACCCATAAACCCATGGACCCATAGACCCATAAAACCCATACATAAGAAATATATAGAGATTGTCATGGAGTGCACCCTCCATCTCCCCGTCTCACTTCTCACTTCTCACTTCTCACTTCTCACTTCTCATCTCTGCATCCTCCCCCTGCCTCGGTTTCAATTGATGATGACGTTGTCCTGGCCAGTTGTTGATTGGCATGTTCGTCGACTGTGGCTGAGTTTCTCGTATCACAGCATCATCTATCGTCATTGGCTAATACCCATCGTCTTCCACACCTAGATCCATTGCCGCAAGGCCTGTCGGTTCGTCGTCGTCGTCGTCCTCGGGTGTCACATACTGGAACTGTTGGAGGAGACCTGTTCGGTGCATAAAGTTGACCACGTAGCGGGTGGCCTGCGGGTTAGACATGATCTTGTCATAGTCTATCTCTGTAATCCCGATCCCAATTTTGTCCAGCTGCTCCCACAATTTCGTGCGCGGGATGATATATTGTGGGCACTACATAAGAATATGCCTCGGTGTTTGTAAGCCCTCGTCACAACTGCATCTGTCTGTCTCTACTGCCTTGATTTTGAACAAGAAGTGCCGAAGCCCGATCCTCATTGTGCGCATTTGAATCAAAATTACACATTGTGGCTTCGACAGACCTTCGTACAGCCGAAGTGTCTTCTTGTTCGGCGCCTACACCAAGCGCTTCGTGGGAGCGGAGGTTGTCTCCCGCTCCCACTACTTCTCCCACCGCTCTCTGATTCGCTAGCGTACCGCCCTCTTAGCAGCTGCGGCAAGACGGATTATTAGTTCACCCGTCCCGGTCGCAACTCCTATCCCCGCACCAAGAAGCGCTGCACCCTTCGCTTCCTCATCGGCAAATTCATTGCCGTCCACACCAACGTGTGCAGGGATCCACCTGATGGTGATATT
>MLQL01000133.1:0-13218 GCA_002072365.1 Penicillium flavigenum | reverse complement strand
TACTAGACTTTGGGAAAAGCTGATCCATCTCCTTGCTTTGACAGAGCTTCGCCAAGCTCGGGAGCTATCTCCACCGATTCTTGAATCGGACGAGGGTAGCATGACTCCTATTATGGTAAATTCAGCGGTGGAACATCTACACGGTATATAGAATAAAGTACCATGTTAGACAAGTCTTTGAGCCACTGATTCTTAATGGACGAGTCAAAGATATATATCTGTCCAGTTTTACGGACTCGCACAGCCAAGAAGACATCGGATTCGCACTCAAGGACAAATTCTTTAGCCTTTTTGAATAGGCTTCGCTGACGTCTATTTCGTTGTTGCGTTTTCGCTCGCGCACTCTCCGACTGGCGCTTCTTCACCCATGGGGATTCCTTGGACATGATGTAGTTACTACAGAGACCAGATTGTTTGAAGGATCTCCTATGATTCGAGGTGGCTCAGCCTCTTAAATATCCTAAACCTGGTCACTGAGGATGACTGCGGTCTCTGTGGAAGCCATACGTGTTCTGCCTCAGGGAGCCCACCGCAGCGAGGCCATCCATCTTGTTGGCCGCACCTACTTTAAAAGTGTCTTAAATTCCAGCGAGCTCTTCACCCAGCGCCCCCTTTTCAGAACTTACATTATTAGATCTGGGGAAGATTCCATATAGAGTATGGACGTACCAGCCATTTATGCAATTGCCGCTGGCGGCATTTTTTTGGTCCTCTTTCTGATCCAGGCTCGCTCCGTCTTAATCAACTGCACGGAATCTTTCTCTGTTCTACTCTCTCGACATCTTACTCTCCCAGTCCTCATTCATAGGCATCGGATCTGTGGTCCATGGACTCGATCCAGTGTCCTCGTCTACGTGATATATGTCACTGTCAACGTCACTCTTGTTTTCTTCAAAACCGATTCGTTAACTGGAGCTGGCCGCCGGGCAGGAGAGCTAGCGCTCATCAATATAATCTTCCCTCTGTCAGCCATTCACCTTGGCTATCTGGCTGACCTCCTTGGCACCACATGGCGAACTTGTCGCAAGATTCACCTTGTAACTGGCTGGATGGCCGTTGCTCTACTGTCATTTCATATCATTGCCAAGGTCCAGAGCCAGGAATTTGGCTTTCCACTGGGTGACACACGTAATTTGTTCACCATGATCGTACGTCTCCCTCCTAGTATCATGTCAACATAGCTAACGGTTGTAGGGTGCTACTTCACTAGGTGTCCTTGCTCTATTTTCCATTCCATACTTTCGTCAATGGTCCTACGAGATTTTCCTCCGAACCCATCAGATCTTGGCTGGTCTCTTTGTCTACGGCACTTGGCGGCATCTTCCAGCCCACAACGGCCCGCCAAGACTGTATATCTACATTGCTTTAGGCATCTTGGGGCTGACCACATGCTTGGAATTGGCGATTCTGCTTTATCGGAACGGGCTCTTTTCGGGCCATGGGGCTCCCCGGGCTCTTGTATCATTCACGCTCAGAAAATCTCAGGAGAGCGGCAATACAGTAACAGCAGCACATATTCGCGTTGTCTTACCTCGTCCGGTGAAGGTTGAGCCCGGTCAGTATATCAATCTCTGGATACCATCAATTGGTCTATGGTCGTGCGTACAGACACATCCTTTCACAGTCACATCTTGGTCGCGAGGTAAACAGGATGCAATGGAGCTTCTTGTACAACCACGGCATGGCATGACCTCAAATGTTTTCCGTTATGCCACGGTCGCCCCGGATAACTCGGTATCCTTCCTCGCTCTATTCACCGGGCCTCATGGCACAAGCGAGGATGTCGGTCAATATGAAACTGCTTTAATGATTGCGAGCGGATTTGGGATTGCTGCAACAATTCCGTACCTCAAGAAGATGATATATGGTTATAATACCTGCACTCTTCAAATTCGCCGGCTGCACTTGGTATGGCAAATAGAATCAATTGGTGAGCGCGTCTTTACGGAATTCAAACAAATTTAAGCTAATGAAACAGAGATGACAACTGCAGCCCAGAGCCTGCTCAATGCCCTCCTTGAAGATGATATTATAGATAAAGGCTATGTTTGTGTCCAGCCTCGAAAGGGAACGTGAGCACACGATACTGATGGAAGCGTGGATCTAGATACTCAGTATATCAATCTATGTTGAGAACGGCCTCGCACATGATAAAACACCATTCGGCAAACATGAACGAGCATGTTTCTACCAAGGTGAGCCTGATTACCACAGCATTGTCTCGCTTGAGGCATCTGGGAGCCAGGTCGAGAGACTGCCGAACATTCGAGACGAGCGAGGTCAGACACTGGTGATGGGTAAGTGCTCCGGGCTGATTCCATTTGCATCACGTGTTAATCCTCTTCAGTTTCCACACCAGACAATCTGAGAGACCACATACGGGAGATCGTCAGAGGCCACCTGCATCAGGATGTTACGCTTTCAGAACTGGAATACCAACTTGATTAGGGAAATGATCGACAACTTAGTGGGAGACCAGGGAGAGGAAAGGTTTGGGACATGTCATGGGGTGTTTACGGTGGTTGTAGGTCTTGATACTATCTAGGGGAGTCACCATAGGCTAGAAATGATATCTTCACTTGTAGCTCTCATACTGAGCCAGTTCCGTTTCAGGTGTTTTGGTGGTTGCCAGGGAGATTCCTGGCGTGTGGAAAGGTGGCCGTGAGTGGGAGAAGTACGTCACCCGTCCTTTCGGAACCCCAACTTTTCTCTCACCCTTTGGGGTGAGAAAGGGCGTTTTTCTGGTCACCCAAGTGGTCTAGACACACCGATGGTGGGCGGGTGGGGCCGCGGGTGGGGCCAGTGCTTTCAGGTACTCTTTCATTTCTCTCTTGAGGACAGAGGTCCTCACTCTTCTTTCCGCTCACCCTGAGGCGAGAATATCTTCGCTTTTCGATCACCCAGATAAGTTTCTGGGGGCGTATATGGTGAATGGTGTCGGTGAGGCGGTTGCATCATCCGTCCGTCCTTCTCTGGCCCGTGGCAGCGTTTTCGTCCGGGCGGTTCGATCTCTTTCCAGAAACCCTCACTATTTGACCACTATTTGACCACCTTTTTGACCACCTTTTTGACCACCTTTTGACCACTCTTTGACCACCTTTTGACACCCTGGGGCCCCTCCCGATTTCCCTATAAAAGGGTGGCGATCCCGTCCCTTTCCACCATGATTTGATTTCTCCCAACCGGTGCGTTCGGCGTATCTCTTGTTGCCTTCAAACGGCATCCTCTCGTTCAGTAAACTCTCATCACTGACCGCTGACCCTTATTCCTTCGTTTATCGTCGCAGGGGCGCTTTTGTGGGCTGGTCCCACCAAAATGGTCTCCCTCATGGTCGGCCTCCAGGTGAGTCAGTCCTCTTAGATCAAGTTTGCATCCACTCACCTCGCTTGAAGGACTTCCATCCGAAGTACGGGCCAGAGTGGCATCAAGACGCGTGTTCTGATGTGAGTTAATTCTCATTTCTTGCCTTTTGTGAATGATGCTTATTCTGTCACAGCTGGTCAATCAGATTGGCAGAAAATTAGAGCAAATTGGGCAGATGGAGAGTTCCCAGCAGGTAGAAATTTTGGAACGGGCAGAACGGGGAGGCTATATCCGATGGTACGACCTGGCTACACCTACACCAGAAGGGATCGCTGTTTCCTCAACATACCGGGAGAGTTGCGAGAATTTATTCTCCATCTGGATCGTATTCGAGGTGAGCTCGCTTTTCCTAGACACACGCAATAACTAATAGCCAATGTAACAGGACCGAGATTCGGCGATGAACCCTGTTCCCTTAAGCATGGACCGCCTTCGTATGGTAAGTTGGTTGCTGTATATGCCGTATTTGGTTCTTACTCTTTACAGTTTGCTCGAGCTTTCGGAACCGACCTAGAACAGCTCCGGAAGCTGACCAGGGCTCAGATAACGCAAGTCGGCTTTGGACTAGAGAGTGCATTTGTAAAAGGCTGCCTGGTACAAGGAGCCATTCAAGGCAATCCTGCAGCATCGCTAGGTAAGAAGCATTTGTATCCCGGTCTTCGTACTCTCGACCCGTCTAATTCTCGGTTTTTGAAGGGAACTGTTATATGGATGCCACACAGCCCCCTCCATCCCTTTCACCTCCTTCTGCCAACCCCTGCGTACCGGCAAACGACATACCAACAACCTGCGACAAGACCAAATCGTGGATAGACAATCGGATCCTTTCCGGCGATAACGAAGGCAGCCAGATGGACTGGCCTTCATACGAAGCTGAGACCGCTGAAAGAACCACTATTCCAGTAGTAGCTCCGAACCATGCCAGTATCCCTCAGCCACTCTTTGGAATAGCCTCACCTGGAACCACGTCCACACCTGAACTGGATAGGGATTATTCGACACCTTCTACCGTTTGTGTCGAAACTCCGCGAATGAGAGAGCAACACACCTTTCCGGCGTTTGGAGCATCCGTGGTCAGCCTAGCAAGCGACACAAACGGACTGTCCGGTGACCTAGGGAGGCAAGCAACCACGACGGAAACTGTCAACAATTCAAACCATGCCGCTCTCAATATGTTGCAGTCTTGCAGTGTCTCCCTCGGGAACGATCGAATTCAGAGGATCCTCGAGGCGGAGGCTCATCTCCTCGCACAGGACCTTGATAGCATGCTAAGACCCCTGTTTGATCATTGGGACAAATATGGCTCACTCGATTTGCATGCACTTGGGCTTCCTGTGCAATGGAAAGGTATACAGGCAGCCGTTGATTACCTGCGAGTACTAGATGCAGACGCGACTTCTCATTATCTGAACCCTGTTGCGAAGCGTATTGGGCACGTATTGCTCTATTTTAATTATGAGGAACTTTGCAAACACCCAGAGAAATACTGTCCCCATCCGTCATCGAAGCGCCCTGCGAGCCATGTTCTGGACTGTATCCTCGATACATACCCAGATGATCCACGCATAACCAAGTCCGAGAAGAGTCGACGTGATAAGATTTCCACATACTACGTCCGACGAGGCAAATGGTGGTGGGCGCTTGCAAGCAACTTGGGGGTTGGTATACTGTTGGCAGGTGACAGTTCTCCACATGATGTGATGTACGTATACCAGCCAAATCATCGCGTGGCTTAGCTGACCTTGATTAGGTGTAATCATACATTTACCGAACCTCAGACCAAAGTTTTTGTCACTTTCGTCCAGAAAACTCGGCCAGGCACCGTTCGCGTCTTCAAGGCATTGGAGCCCGTAGTTAAAAACCTTATGTTTGGGCGGATCACGTACGATCTGCGCAAGGCCATTTTCGATAAGGATGTTGGTCTTCTCGGATCGAAGGAAATGGTGTCCGTCCGCGAGGATGACGAGAGAGCCCTGGCCTTCCACTGGACCGAAATTTCCTGGAAAGTAGCTGATGTTAAGAAGGGTGCAAGTCAAAAAATGACTGAGTTCCTCAGCTAACGTGCTGGTAACGTAGCACTAACTCAACAGCCAACTCTGACGTCGTCTCCTTTACACTTCCGTCGCCACTAAGCTTCGTCGTCTCGTTTAAGCTTTCTCATCTGCTTTTTTTTTGCGTCTATATATTGCTCATGAATCACCCTTAGCATTCGTAAAAGAGACCCCCAGAATGAAATGATTATCATTTGTTCGTCTTTCTTCTTTTCCCGTCAGCTACCTTTAGCTGTAGTTTGATCTCTATATTTCCAGACTGCATAATGGCCAACAACAATCAGCAATAAGCACACTCTTACAACCGTCCAGCTTACCTTCCTAAGAACCCCACAAAAGCCCGCCATATATAACTAGGGCGCCACTAATCTTCAAATTCGGAACTTTCTTGGGAAATTAATCAGCGGTGACTATATGTCACCCCTAAACCCATGGCGCAGTAACGAGAATCTTTCGTTGTCAGCATACTAGCCGTCGTTTGGCTTCAGATTGGAACTTTGTAATGGTTCTAATTTGCGTTTAGAAGGTTTCGAAGATTCAATACACGACAGTAGAACACCAACGAAGCAAATCATATTATGGAAATTAAATATTTGATTCCCCATCCTGCTTAAATTGATCGCAATCATTGTTATTTGATCCACTTCCATTACGTAACCAATGACAGCCTGACCTAAACTAGTCGTTCTTTTCCGTATCTCGGCGTGTATGAGTAGAATGTACGGGCAGATATCAGTGCAAACATTGCCAGGCCGATTAGATCGCCCGGGCACCACCGGGTTTCTGTTAAAAAGCGCTGCTAGAAACTAATGAGCACAGCTCCATATCAAATCCAGGGGTCACATACTTTTTTCAGTTCCTCAAATGAGCTAGCTGAGATCGTGACGGAGAGAAAATCGATGGCGGCTGGGCATGTTTGCCAGCGGTCAAGATTGTCGATCCCGACTGCCCCGTCATCTTTAGCATATTTTTGCATCAATTCCATCATGACTTTGGACACAGGAGCCAAATCAATTTTATGAAGTCTGCCTGTCTGTCGGATGATACAGGAGTCAATACGTGCTGGATTATAGTTAGTAGGCAACCCCCAAATGTGCGTTTATGGACTTAGCTTACCAATCTTTACCTCCCCCTCGAGGCTCATCAGAACGCTGGAACAATCTAAAGAGGGGTGATGGAAATTTTGGGTAGCTAGATACGATAGCCCATCAAGAAACTGCATATGATTAGCGACCTAGCGTCCATTTGCGAGAATGAGTGAAGAATAAACCTGGGACATGATCGCAGCTAGCTCCACCTGGTCTGGGAAGGCTTTACAGGCGACAACGTGATCTAGCGTGAGAGGATCAAACTTGCTCAGAGTATACAGGGAATCAGAAGTGCGAAAGCACTCCAAAACGAAAACCACATTCTTATGGGATGTGGAACGGAGAATCTCCAGGATTCTGTCCGCGTCCTTACTCGGGTATCGACGGATTGCCCGTGCGGCACGGCTACCAGAGCACGGAACGCAAACAGCAACAGTGCCAGCTAGATCGCATTCGTAGTATGGCTTGAAAGTATCCCAGGGTGATTCATCTTGTACAAATCCATCCGAGCCGATATTGTTCTCCAAACGGCCAGTCCCCTGGAGAGCTATGTCCCTAGGGGAGCCTGGGATGACCTTACTAGGGGGCTCGGAAGGAGATGGCGTAGCAGACCTTTTGATCAGGCGGGAGCCTGGTTGGAGAGGGCCTGGCTTGAGTTTGGGCTCGGTTGCTGGTGACACCTCTGCAAGTGCGACCTGATCAACCTGAATTTTTGTCACTCGTTTTTCATCGAGTGGCCGCATGATAGAACCGATAGGACTTCGTCTGAAGGTACAGTAGCAATATGAGTAACAGGGCTTGCAAACAAGAGGATGCTGTGGTTTTAAACCATTCTCCTAGGTGAAACAGTGGGGCCTGAGGGACACTGCGGTGGGTCCTAAGCAGAATTGCGCAGTGGTACCGCAGCGGGATGCGGATCCAGCTACATAAATAGATATAGCTCTAGCTGGAGCTTTCGCCCATTGTTTTCTGCTTTCTGTACTCTCATCATCCCTCTATGAGTCGATCCTTTTTTACCGATCAAGAGGTGCGACTGGCAACGGAGCGGCGTCTGAAATACATTGGAACGGCCAAAGTCAATATCAGTCAGATTCAATTCGACCCTCCTTTGCCCCGGGACTTAGATTTGAAGAACTTGGAACGGCTCCGTGGCATCTTCCGTAAGAACCGTTGTCGCCGCCTCGACGTCGACAATCATGTCCCTACGATTGTGTCTCAACACGACATAACGAATGCATTGCGGAAGGCAAACGTTCCGCAGCAATCGCTGCTGACGAATGTTGCTCATCAAATCCCCCAGCTTGCATTTGTGGTAGGGCAGCTTCGGGGTTTACACGGCCGTCACCGTGTGCAGGCAGGAGCCGAGGTTCTTCCTCCGGCTGATCGCTGGTGGATAGTAGACCTCTACTTAGACGGTATGTCGTCTTTTGTTCTTGCATTTCTGTACTGACCATCAACGAAGACATCGGTGAGGAACTGAGAGCCTCCTTGGTGGAGGAATATGCGAATCAGAAGAAGCCGACCGATGGAGAGATTTATCGCAAGATCAGACAATATGAGGGCGAAGATAACGAGGCTTTTCGGGAGCGGTGGTTCGTGAGACTATCATCTAACAATCAAGAACGCTTAGATCAATTGGACAACAAAAGAAACCGCCGTCTCCGGCGTGCTTTTGACCGGTTACTGGCAATTCCTGGGCTTTGGCCAAACGGAATGAGGATAAGTGTACTCCATCGGTTGATAGCCTCGGGCTGTGGCGATGTGAGTTCAGCAATCGGAATTTTTTCTTCTTTTTTTTTCGCTCTGCTAACCACATGGCTGTCCATTCCGTAGGAGATAATAACCTATTTAGATCACATCTGGAACTTCTGGTCTTCCTTGGTCGCGTCAAGTCGTCCTTTAATGAAGAAGATTGATCAGGATACCGTCGAAGCCCTGCAGTTGCTCGCACCTGGCAAATCACGTACCGATGCAAAAACGGCTCGTGGACTCGTCCTGGGTGGTCACGCATTTGGAGAATTCAGTGATGAAGAGAGACGCAGCATATGGACCCACATGAAGGATTTCGACGGACTTATTCCGTCTCTGTATACCCTTTTTGAAGACTTTAAATACCTAGAGAGCTGCGCTCATTGCGTTAAGCGGCTTTTTGGCCCGTCAACCTCTATCTGGCAAACTATGAGCTCGATGTTTGTTCCACAGTCAGATTCGGAGGAAGATCATTCCGAGGTAGGAGAAAGTATCATTCAGACTTCGGAGTCTACTTTTCGACGTCAGCGAGCGACCGATGTGGAGCGCCTTGAGACAGGCTACTTACAGGTATGGCTGTATGCTATGCGGCACTATACTCTGATGCCCCCGGACCCAAAGAAGGAGGACGACCTATTGGCAAAACCATCTCGTGCAAAACCAGATCAGAGAGCCATTTACGAGATGGCCGAACTTGCTCACCGTCTCGGTTTTAAGTCCACGGAGATCGATGGGTTGATTAAGAGTTCTCCCGATCATCAGATCGCGCGGTCAGCTCTGCTGCAGGCCCGAAAACCGGATCGGTATCGATACGACTGCGAGCAGTTCGATATCCTGGTTAGTCAGATCGTTAGTTGTTTTGGGCATGCAGTTCCTAGCCAGCCCGACCGGTCACAAGATCTTCTCGCAGATAGTACCGTGAAGATGAAGGTCCGCTCCGGGGTACCACAAACACGCACTCAGAAGCAAGATAACAATATGCTCTTCCTGGACTGTTTACACGCGGAAGTTGAGGTTGCCGACACCATCACTAGCTTTTTTGTCCGCCGCTGTGTCTATTTTGCATTTTTCGGAAAGCCTACACAGCATGGCCTAACTCTTGATGGAGACCAACCTATGGGCGACGAGCCTCAGTCGCCGCTGTTTGTCGAAGAGGAAGAGCCTTCTGATAGCCATGAGCAAACCATGCATGCAGCCCCATCAAGCGTGCCAACTCCAGATAAACAAGGCGGGCTACAAAGGGATAGCGTCCGACCGAGAGGGGCGGGACAAAGCATGGAACACCAGCAACAAACGAGGAGCGAAAATGAACGGGACCATTTCAGGCGTCGGCGAAGGCGCAAAGTTCAGATACGCGGGCTTACTTCACGCCGGGCGACCGAGAGGGAACAAGAGCCCATGGAATGGAACGTACCGAGCACAGAAACCCGGGATGAGGATATGTCAGACCAAAGCAGTCCTCGCGATGAAAATCTTTCCCTTCGGGAAACAGATCTCGAACCAGCGCCGAACGACTCAGCATTGGCTCCGCCGTACGATTCTTATGACTGTACTGGCCCTGGAGACGCAGATGACGTCAGCAATTGTACGAGGATCTCCTTCGAAGCAGGTAAATCTGAGCAAGATCCGGACGAAGGAGCATTGATCGTGGTGCCAGATCAACAAGATGCTCTCGATGATGAGGCGAGTGTTAATAATGCACTCCAGCCGGCGTCCCCAGAATCCGAGGCAGACAGTTCGCCAAATATCAGTGGCCCTCCCGGGCAGCAAGCGTTGGATGCATACCTTGCCCATTTACAGAGAACCCAGGAAGAGCAGGAACGATTGGAAGAGGAATTGGAGCGTGAGCGGCTCAACGAAGAGCTCGGTCTGTCCAGCAAGGCCCAACTTCCTTCAGGGGATACGCCTCGATTAGAAGACAGACAAAATTCACCATGGCCAGCCTCTGATCACGAGCCAGCGGTGCGAGTGCAAACGGACATGGAGCACACAACTTCGGCCACAAACGTCGCCAATCACGATCTGCCGCCAGTTCCCCTCCGTGAAGGGCAGCCAGAATCCTCAGTGGAGAACCCTGATCAAATAAAACCGACCTCCCGGGACGTTATCAAACAACCCTCTAGTCACACCTCTTCCGCAGATGATTACGGGCCGGTAGTAGCGACGCCGTCTCAACCAGATCAAGGGCCCGTCGAGATTAATTTCTGGGCATTTGAACGGGACCAGTGGAGGCATTCAGATCGTCTCCTCGTAAACCCGTTAGATCCATCGCCGCTAGAGCGACTTGCCCGAAAGTATTCGTGGAAAGGCTATTCGCTGTACGATTTACGTCTTCAAAGTCTCAGACCGGCTCAATGTTTCCGTGCAGCCACCTTCGATGGCAGGAATGCCATATTCATGCTTTCTGAGCATGAAGAGCGGGAACTTGTCGCTGCAGGCCGACTCACCAAGGAAAGGCAACTTCTAATAATGGCTTCCAGAGCCCTAGATAGGATAGAAGAGGAAACAGATTCGATCAAGCCGGGCCGTTCTGTGAAGCCGAGGCCACTATGAGGACCCTTTTAAGCAGATATGTGTATTATGTAGCCTGAAACAAGAGGCCATTACAGATGTGAGCAATGCCGCCCCGGGAGAAAGCTCTTGGAAGACTCTATAAAATGAGAAGCATGTCTTGTGTCTATCTTTGAACTATGCAGTGCTTCTTGTAAGCTCAGTCGTAGGAAGATGTAGATGGAAATATTTTTTTGGGTAAATTTTCTTGGGAAGTTAAGGCATTTGGAAATCGGGGGATAAAATCTTTCTTCCGAGAGCATAATCATCCTGAGAGAATCCTCTTGAGAGGAAATTAGTTTTGTGAGGCCCGACCGGAGAGTAAATGCCAGACAAGAGAGACTACGTCATAGGAAACCCCTCTTCGTTCCGTATATGTCCTAGAACACTCAGCCCAGGTCTAGCCTGGTCTTGAGCCAGATAGATACTAGGCTAACCATGAGGTGGATCCCGGGGTTTGTTCACTTGTTTCCAATGAGCAGAGATTCTATTGTCCTTTCTTTTATGTTTTATGTGCCTTACACATCACCAAGGCACTAGTACTGTACCAGAGGTGTCAACACTTCAATAGTATTAAAACTAAAATAATGATACCAGAGAGAAGAGGTACAAGACCATTCCCCGTTACCTTCAAACTCGTTCGATGGCTGCCCACGCATCTTGAGGGATTCACGAGCCAGCTCAAATTGAGGGGTTCCTTCATTGGTCTGCTGGTCCGCTGTGTTCATGACCTGCTGAAGAAGTGGGTCACTGGTGCGCAGTAAACTGCTGACCGCAGTGGCCTTCTATTCGGTGGTGCTTGCAGGGGCGGGGCAACCTGCGGACCTAGACTGAACGTCCCGAAGGCAAAGCAGCCTGGCCTGGCACAGATAACCCTTGAGGAGAATTCACGGGTTTGGTATCCTGCTTCTAGTGAGACACTCCATTGGCCAGGCTCGTTGCCTGCTGAAGCGGGTCGCGATCGAGAGTGATCTGAGCCACTACCGCAGTGGCCCCCTATTGGTTTGTCCTTGGGCGGCAAGACTCCTCTGCGGACACTAAGTGTGGCTGAAGTCTGAGCTAGGCGCAGGCCGCAGCGAAGCCTATTCTACCATAAACTATTTAAAGGTTGCTTTTTCTCTACCTATTCAAGCTTTGAAACATCTAGCCTTCCCACGCAACGTTTGACAACCTTGTTCTACTTTCATATTAGCCGCAATGCCTTATTATCTGGTAAGTAGCTGTGTACCTTTATAACTGTGTCTTTTCGGCTTACTTAATCTATTTGATTTACTAACAGGTTGAATGCTACGAAGGCGTTCCGTCTGAAAACGTCAATCAGTACGCCTTCCATCCAGCAGACTCTAAAATTACGAACTAACTCTCTCTTTTGCAGGATCAAAGATTTCGTCAGAGGCAACGGAGGCGAAGTTCTGGAGGACTTTGAGAGTTTCAATGGCTTTTCGTGGGTGCAAAGTTTTCATAGTGATGCATACATATCACAGTACTAACTTTACTATGCTATTTACAGTGCCGAAATTTCCGAAGACCTCATGGCTCGTTTAGAATCTCACGAGGATGTAGAAGACGTTGAGATCGATCTGCTCGCGACGTATCTATTAGCTTCATGGGAAGAAGCACCGGCCTCTCCTGTGCTAGACGATGTCGTGTCACTGGAGAAAATGCGTCTCATTAGGCACCTAGGCCTCGAAACCACACGAAGTCGACAACCATCAGGTGCGGCCCATACGGTGCCATCATTATTTTTCATCGAGTCTGCCCCGAATTCTACACGTGGTGCGAAATGCCGACTTCCGAGTTGTGATCGAATGATCCAACCGGGTGACCTACGCCTCGCCATGTATCCGGGAATGGACCAGGGGTCCTGGGGAAGACCCAATGCATGTACGCAACCCTTCTTCTCGGCTAAATTCACTGGACTTCTGACGCCGCTCTACTTCAGCATTATACCATATAGTCTGCTTCGAGAAAATCGCCGATTTCTCCCGAGTCGAATTCCTTGATCGCCTTCAACCTCTAACAAGGAACACTTTCAAGTTCCGAGGCGTAAACGTTGGAGGAATTCTGGATGGTAACTATCTCGTTTCTGGCGGAGTAGAACGACTTGTTCTGGAGTGGAAAGTCACCCATGGGAAGTGGGCTGACAAGCGCGACGGCTTATATGACGAGAGCAAAGATAAACTTCCCGCAGACTTCGACTCTCTGCTACGCCAAGCAGGATCCGCTGTTTATCAGGGTTCCAAAATCCCCGATGGCATGGATCGATTTGAGTATTGCAACCTTATTACTACTTTGGCTCCCAATGAGAGTGGATGTCCGGATGACAAGTCGGAGTGGAATTTATTCAAAGAATACCTTGACTCCAGTGCACAAGCATTGAATAGCCCACATGACTTAAGCTCCATGCTCCGACGCTG